>QNGE01001542.1:35850-160518 GCA_008508345.1 Paragonimus westermani
ACTTCCCATAAGCACTCCTTCAACCATTATTCTGAATTTATTCGATCGAGCTAGGAAAATTTTTGCAGATGATACAGTCAACGAAGAGTGTCATTGTCTCGAAAACAGAATAAAAGCAAACGGTTATTCAACAGTGGTTTATAGGATGATTCAGCAAACCATAGGTCAGTAGCCAGTCCGACCATATAGGTGAACCAGAAACTGCATTCACTCCACTTCCTTTCAAGGGCGATGATGTTTGTCTACTCTTGAAAAGTTGATCAGCTTCCGCTGTCAGGCGAGTCTTCTAAGATAGATCTTAGTTTCGATACCACTGAAATGTCCGTCATCAAGGGCCGCCTACCTTTCCCTCTCATCTTACACTGCGTGTACCATCTACAATGGAGTGACGAAGAGGCAGGTGCAAATCAGGACGGTAGAGCATTTGCTTAAGTGGGTGTGCAGCCGAATCAGCGACCCCGTTGGAAATTGTGCTGATGAGGCCAAAGGTCATCCAGACACGACATCGGCTTCATCCATTGCACGTCACGTGATCGGGACAAGTCACGAATTTGACAGTCCATCAGCATTCTCAGTCATCTTAACGTACCTCTTACTCCACTTTGCCGATGCAAGCACTACTAAACGATTGAAGCCGTTGTTGTTGTTGCTGTATAAACCTTCCTGTACACATTTCAATGTTTGAGGGACAAAGCAAGACGGGCGACCAGCATGCACCGATGAGTGTAAATGGACGGAATAAATATACTCTATTGCCCTAACGGATTGTACTGTCGCGATAGTTTCTCAACAAACGGTGGGTAATAAAAAGCTGCATTCATGAACGAAACAGATTTACGAAGTACTGAAAAGTCGATCTAAACAAAACCTACAATGTTCACATTGAATCTGAGGGATGTAAAGCTGTTTTTAGGTTTGCCGCACCGTTGGTGAACTTTGACGTGACGTTTTATAGTCATGTTGTCAAAACGATAAGCGTCGCTTGGACTGTCGCAATTTTAGGGCGTTGTTGCCGAGGTGTATTGTTCCACCTCTCGACAATATGTTTCGTTTGACAATTTATCCATATGTAGGCGTTGTGATGAGGACAACTCGCAGTGGTCTCGAGGTGGTCCTGCCCATCTTGAATTCCTTTCCCTCGAGGTGCCTAATCCATCCTGAAAAATGACATCGAGAATGCGAAATCCGGCTAGCCTGGATCGACGCAAGACATTCTCATCACACGGGTTTGGTTAGGGGATTACGAATTTTGATCAAATATCGATACATGTGTATACTGACTGAACTGAGGCGAGTTGACGGTGCACTACGCTTCCTTCAAAGANCATGTGTATACTGACTGAACTGAGGCGAGTTGACGGTGCACTACGCTTCCTTCAAAGAACCCATTTGTTCACAAACTGATCTCTCGGGGGCCGCAGGTGCTAAGTGTAAACATTTCTGATGGTGTTTTGAAATCGATACTTTCTTTTCCAAGACAGCGGGGGTTTCTTATATATATATATATATATATATATATATATATATAGTGTTTAGAAAAGAGCACACATCGAGTAGTGACCGATTTTTTGTGACGTTACAAACCCGCACTAGTATGCTTTATAAAACAAACAAATTATATATATATATGCATAAATATATAGTTTACTGTTGATTCTGGCGAGAAACAATGAAAATTGTGTTTGGATCACTGCAACTGAAATTGAGTGCACGATGGCAGAAGGTGTGTCCAAATGCTCTAACCACCGAACCTCCACATCTGGCTACCCACCCACGATTAGTGACCTGCACGATGTCATTCTCAACTGCTCCCATGCCTATACCCCACTGGTGAAACTATTGTACTGTAGGTCCATACATACATCCCCAATTTACTTATTACACTAAACACTGACCGGACATTTCTCACATTGTAACATAGTCTGAATTGATTCTACGAACTCTCGTCTTTTTTGTTTACTGTGTACCACCTCATTGAATTACCTACGCCATAGCATTATTGACTGATACCAGTTGACGGTCCAGCTCCGTACTCAGAGTTCACTTGGTTGTAAGTTGTGCAATTGGCCAACCATTACTTATTCATATAGAGGACCAGTTTTATGTGAGTATACCTACAATATTCTGTCTTGTTCTGTCCGAATCAAGGGGTTTACATCTTCCCCCGTAGACTGCGTATAGCCGTTAGTCCTGACTGATTCTATAGTTACAATATTACACATGAATTCTCTGGTGGTGTCAACCAAAATTTTTATGGAACCGAACCTCAAGTGACTTAAGTCATTCGTGATTAGTGAATAGTAAGGCCCAGATAAACTAATCGTCGTTCAAAGAAGTTATTGAAACTGCTTTGTTTTGTGCGCTCAAATCGCTTTTTTTTTCTGCCATTGTTGAACGAAGTTGTACGACTGAATTCGGCTGATTTGCCGATGATTTGTCGACCACCGGGAACGACTTTACCTGGTTACGTGCTTAGCTTTTGCCTGCTTATTAAGCAGCAGTAGTGCGTTTATCGAATTTCTCGCTCCATTTCTCAACCATTCTGGTTGATCCTCTCTCACTGTTTCGTGCAATCGCGTGTAACCTATTTACTTGAAACCTACAGCTTACATTACCGTGCAATGCAAAAAATCCGTGCATAGTATTCCAGCCTACGGAACTATTTCCAATTTTTGGAGGGATTTCGAAAACATGTTTAACTCTTTATCTTCCTTATTTTCACGTTGATAGGTAGGCGGTTTAATAAAAACGTGTTTTACGTTTTCAAGTGAATGTATTATTCACCGTCCGTCACCCGTGTTCATTGTTCGTTTTTGATCAAGTGCTGATTGCAATGCGCGCAACTGGCTAATGAATTCTGCCTGAACAACGAGGTTTGAAACACACTGAGGATCACTGAGATGAATGTAAATATACGTTGAAAAGGCTTTCCGTGATTTTATTTAACTAATCTTATTTTGCGTGTTTTTTGACTCGAAGTTACTTTTTTCTCTGTACACGATCATACAGCAGACAGCTAATTTACTGATATCTTTTTTCAGTTGGTAACATGTATGCAAAGTTGCCCCTTAATAAATACTAATGGTCGGCGGTATCCGTCTCGAATTAGTCTGTCACGGCGACCAATGCCAAAGGACGCCTGTACTGATCTATCACCACAAGTAGCTTGCTTTGCACCAATTGCAGTTCCACTCACATATCACGTAGTCAGTGGAACCACGAAGGAATAAGATCAGGAGGTGTGTGAGTGAGTCCGTTGTGTCCAGCGGACAAGTTCTGATTAACCATCTGATGGTACTAATAACAATAGTAGTAATGTTAATCGTAGTGCTAATAATAATATTATTACTATCAATATTAGTAATAATAATGATACGATGACCGCACACACGGATTGAAAAGCTACCTGTTTTGGTTTTCGATGAAATACTTATTGGTTATCCTGATAACAAATGGCCAAACACTTGATAATCGACTGCAGTACGGCAAGCAGACTGATAAGTCACGCTTTAACTACAATAAGTTAGAAGAAGGATTGCGTATTCAAAACGATTCAATAATGCCATGGGTAACCCCACAGTACGTGGTGCTGTTGACTTACTTTTGCCATCTTGTCAAACGTTGTGAGCTACGAACGCGGATGGCGCATGAGTAATCTATTCGGGAAACTANGAAACCAATATGTGTGTTGTGCGCTTCAACATCACTACAAACAAAAACACTCATCTGCGCACGACTCTCGTCTCAGAACGTCACCGTTGCCACAGACGCTCAGTTTCTCTATGTAGCAATAACCATTTCACGCGTTGCTGTACTTCAGTGCTTCTTCTTGTATTATTCCCGCGGCTATTTCGATGTCAAAATTTGTGCTCCTGCCTCACCACTGAATAGTAGTGGTGTGAACACTATAGAGCGAACGCTCGTCCCTACTACACAAGTGGAAGGAAGAGGTTAGTCTCTCTTTGTGACCGTAACATTGATTCGGACTACAGAGGCGTACTGTGAGAGCCTTCACCATCCGTATTTGCCACTAAAAATTACAGCATATTTTAATATGATGATGCACTGATCTAACACTACAGTTCTGTACAGGAGATTATGTCGTTCTACGACGAAAATGCGGCTCTTGTAAGAGCAGGTAATTCATGCTGACCGCTTTGTTCATTTTTGTTTAACTGTGTGGGGCGTTCGGGTTGTAGTGTCCAGTCAACCCGAGAGGCAAAAACGGTATTCTGGCACGCAAACGAATTATCTGAAAATAGGTCGCTGTTCTACACAATTTCAACCGGACGGTCGGTGGTGGGAGAGCGTGCACACACGAAAATTGGAACGAGTCCAGTTCGAAAGTCATGCCCTTTTTCAGGCCACGTTGGAACTAGCTAACTGAGGCCAATCAGTCATGAACAGTTATTCTGTCCACGAGTGTGTAAGTGCAAATATGATCTCTACGGGCCTACGGCAAGTAACCACCCGGCTGGGTGCCCTGCAGAAGAGTTCAGATGGCTTTGAAAAACGCTCAAGTAGTCACAACGAACAGCTGTAAGTTGGTACGTATACCTGTGTACCGTGTTTGCATTGGTTATCACGGACTCATTACAATCAAGGCGAATAGTTTCACCAATTAATGACTACAGTAAGCATCTTTTCTTATGATCCAGTCAGCAAAGACGGCACAGTGTGCTCCCAGTTTCAGCGCAGGAGCACCTTTGCAACGGAAACGTCTGGGCAAGCACTGAAATTAGCAAATTTTGTATAAACCAGGGTGAACAGAATAAAAAGCGTTTGGTTGAACATTAAATGACAAGCTTATTCAAACAATCGAAGGAGCTGGGCAAAATAAACAAACATCAGTCGATCGCCTATCACTTGGGTCAACGCTACTTATATCAGAGAAAACTGGCTGAACACATCGGTCGATTAAACCAAGCGTGAGATAACAAAATTATCGCAACGTACCGGATGACCTCACAGTTATTTCTTGCCCTGCATCATTTCGGGTTAAAATTGATAAAAGCAATGTAGGAGAAACAGTGACATAAATTTTGTCGAAACCATTTATCACAGTGTGTACCTTTATTCTGCCTGCAGAAAAGTACTCGCCCATAACAGTAAGTCATAACTTTGGAAAAAGTACTTACAATTATCTGGCTACATTCTGGTGTTGCGTTCGGTTTTAGTTCGTCTACACGATCGGGTACGATAAGATTCGGAAGGGTTTCAACCCCAGAAAACCTCACGAAACTTCGATTTGTTAGCCTGTTTCATGAACGCATTGTAAACATGCAAACGAAAGCGAAGAGTTTGTTGAAAATTGGATGACGCGTTTCTGTGTGCAGCAATCAGCGGATAATTCGCAAGGAAATTTACTTTATGTAACACTGCGTAAAACACAGATTATGGTATGCAGAACTTTGAAACTTTGGTTTTCTTACGACTGCACACTGCTGGGCAAAATAGGCAGCAGAAATCTACTTTCTGAACTTGGGAGGCGGTCTGCACGTTGACCCTGCCATCTGCATGGTACCAGGCCTGGGGCAGGGAGTACATCAGTCCAAAGAGCTTATAAACACATCAAAAGTTGCAGTTCATCCCTTGAAATCGTTATGAGTACATTAGGGAGCACAATTCCCCAACTATTAGACTTTACTTTCTGGGCACATGGTCTTTCAGTGACACCACGGTTGATATGGCTACCGCAGTAATGGGCACCGGGATGGCTTGTATTTTTCTGTATGGCCAAGTCAGATAAGAATGCATTCGACGCAATATAAACCTATCGAATAGGAGACTGGTCGTTATTTCATCGAATAGTTTTATCTGTCCGTACAGAATTATTTCCATGAGCCGGAACAGCCCTTACTCCAGTGGAGCATCGATTGCGAAAATGTAATTGTCCAGATGTGATTTAAAATATCCGTGCAGTCACTTGAAATGATAACAGTTTGATGAACGTGGTTTCGGGAAGTTTATCATCAGGCCATTATAGTGTTGAAGGATAATTAATTGATTTTGAGTGGAACGTAATAACATTCTGCGAAGCTGTTGTCCGACCACCTTATGATTTTCCTCTTGTTTTTTTTCCACCCACACTTTTGAAATGGCGGACTTTTCCAATCTACTTCCGTCCTGCCTTCTTGAATACACAATACGTAATTAAGTGTGAGAAAGTCTTCCCAACTCTTAATCATGCCACACTCTAGGACTAGGGTCACCAGTATGGCAGATCAGAAGTTCACATTACGCCACCAGGGGCATGCGCCAGTATAACTAGAGGTCACAGATGGCGCCAAATCTCAGCCGAACTTGAAGCTCAATTATTCCACTTGCTGAACTTTGCAATGTCAACAGGACAGCATCTACTTGCAGCGCAGTTGGGCCTAGCACATATGCGCATATAGAAATAACCTCAAAGAAGTACACAAGCCACGTGACTTAATCGATTTGCCACTTAGCGCATGGTACAGTTGTGCTGGGTATGAACACAAGCACTTGATTCATTACCAATGTTGATTGCTGATTAACATCATTGAATGGGATATTTGAAAGGCTTTTAGATTTCTGAACGCATTAGTTGTTCGATGTAAGGGTTAAACTTCCAATCCCTCTGACCAGTTGGTCACGATATGCCTGCCGCCAACATGGGTACACAAATTGTTCGTGTTGTTTACCGACACATATAGCAGATGTTATGTAGCAAAACAGATAATTCTTTATAAGTTAAGATGCATCTAGGGCAACCGCACACTTTAAACTGACCTATTCATTGAAGGTTAATCAAGGAGTGAAAATATAAACGTTTCTCTACCTCACACTAAATGAACTTCCGGACATTTGTATTTTACGCGAAAATGTTTATTATACCTTGGTTACATGTTTTTTTTATGTTGCTAGTTCGTTTCACATTGGGCATGAAAATTTCAAACAAAGTAACCGATGTTTATCGTTTACGAACCACTAGAAACACGCACGGCTTTTGACATGGGTACGTACGTTTTGGTACTGAGCTGATTATTTTTTCTTATGCCTCTCTCGTGATTTCTGGTGTGTCATAAACGTGCACTACCTGTTGGCAAACGTGAATTGCCAATTCATTCAAAACCACCACGTGTAAACCCTAAATCACTGGTATGGTAAAGTCAAGTTAAGTCACGTGTTTACCACAAAAATGTCCGTTGCGTCGTTTGCACGTTTTTCATTCAAAACAATACGCCCCAACCATGTATATCATTAGATTAAAATTCGCTGAAAGAAGATATGTATCGAAAGGTCATTGAGTAGAACAGTCTGCATTAGATGATTGTAGGTCTGACGAATAATCTATAGCTAGCACAGAATAGTTCGTTGTATCGTACAGTTATGAAAAGCCGCCTTTCTTAGCCGTTTTGAAATCCGGCGTGGTGGTTCGACTGGTATAGTCCAAAACTGGACAACCGACCGTTACTCACCTCAAACAAACGGATTATGATCAGTGTAACAGTTTTTTTTCCATGAAATTTTCACGAATCAACCTGTCGATCTTGGCATGAAGTCGCCTAAACTGGTGTTAGTGCTTTAGTGTGTAGCATATGACGCCTTAAAGTAATCCCAAACCAGACAAGACGCGCGACACAGTCCTCAAGTCCGCTCGCCACTGACGTTGTCCTTTTGAATAATGCACTTTAAAATAAGGCACTTTATACCTGTGACTGGTAGAACGAAAGCACTGAATCCGGCTATTCATCGCGCCAATAAAAAACGGGGAATGTTTTGCATCGAACATATGATCTGGTATCCCTAAAAATCTGTTCATGGGAGTGCAATGATACCGTTAAAGTGAGTGTCATACAGACCGTAGTAACCAAAAATCCTGTACTATGTTTCAGCAATTAACATTCTACCCAACGGATTTAATGACATCCGCGGGATTTAATTTAAACAGAATTCCTGACCGTGGGGTCATCAGCTTGGTTTAGCAAAGCGGTTACTGTGATTCCTCCGGGGGCGACCTTGAAATATAACTATTCCTCACAAGCGAATGTGACCGAGGGCTTGTATATGGTAATTCCATCGTGCATAATGTAAGGTCAATGGCAAAGTGGTCAACTTGATCGCCGCTTGAAAGTGTGGTCAGAATGCTCATCCCCAACGGAGCGAGGATATGTTCTACTGATGAACTCAGTATAGTTCTTCATTCCGAAAAGAAGTGGTTGAACAGTAGGTGATTTCGAATTTACACGAAAATCCGGTTTCCCGAATACATCTTCGCCCCCCAAAAACCTTTTGATAAATGAAAACAATGGTTGTAGGACCAAAGCGCACCCGGACGTCTACAGTTCAAAACAAGACAACGATTTAGCAAATGTTCCGTAACTAGCAATCGTATAGTCAGCGCCTAAACCAGTGAATCAGCGCGGTTAAATATGATTTCTCCAGGATTTTTTTTAACATGGAGTAGGTATTTCCAGGATTACACTCATACCATGGATAGTGAATTTCTGTATTCCTCTTTCGAACCAAAATCGACCATAGGTTTGACGGTGTTATATATTAGCAGAAAAAACTGAACTGTATATTTTAACAAATGTACCCAAATTATAAGCCAACCGTAAACGTTCCAGAAATGATCGTGTGTTGTGCACAGCTGTTGAAATGGCTTTTATTACTTACTGACGTCCAATATGTTTTATCAGCATTTCTGTGTGATTCCTCTCCTTGTGAACAACTACACCAACATTACCGGCATAACTTAGTATGTATGTATGGAATTTACTGTAGATGCCCGGCATTTCAAACCGAGAAAATAGACGAACACAGCCCAACTCAGGCTGCCATACGGTATTAACAGAAATTCCGTTTTTGCCGTGTTAGAACCCGCAGGTGTGACGAGAAAAAGGTGGCATGAGAGCTTTGTTAATTAGTGTAGGAATCTTACAGCATGCACAACATAGCATGCAATTTTCGGGTTTCTCGGCAACTATTTTTGAGGTCCGCATGGACTGTCTGGGTGAACTTGAATGTGGACTAGCTGATAAACCGTTAACACTTGACGGTGAATAAGCTAATTCATTTTGGTGGGTGCCTGTGCCAGTTTACCTCCCCGGTTAAGAGGAATGCCACAGAGCGCCTTAGGTTTGCAAAGCAACGACCGGTGAACGTTCGGCACGACCAATCGTTTCACACTGATTGAGAACGGACCAGTAAAATTCAAGTAAACAGTTCATGTTCACTTTTAATTTCGTCCAATTTCTTGCATTTATGCAACAGAACGAAAACTTTTCTCAAAGAGCATATGGCTGAAATCGAGCACTCTGTTCTCTCATATTTTATGTTGGTAACTACTTCTGGAATCGTCACCCTGTTTCAAAACAGTATGTAATGTGTAGTACTGAAAACAGAAAAAATGGCCACTTTGAGCACAACGTCAGTTTGCATCGAGTCAGGAAAGTGGCATTTTTCTGCGTATTTTTGCCTTCATCTTTCAGCTTTGGATAACTGAATTTCTATTGGTTTTTCTAGTTTTCTCAAACGATGCTGCGATACCAAGAATTGCGAATGGGCTGAAAGTCGTCCAGCAATAATAGAAAAGACACAACTTTTTCCGGATTCATTAAACTCTACTTCTCGAAAACTTCATTACTTCGTCCATTGACCTTATTGCTCTATTTACTATTGAACGACTCTAATCAAATCCTTCACCAGTGAAACTCCACAACCAAGCTTAAAATTAAAACCACTAACTTATAAACGTGTGTTAATTAATTTAGAATGGCTTTTTGCACAAAGTACGGTCATATATCTGTCCTGTGTCAGTAAAGGAAATAGAGTTGTTAGGATGTTGGTCCATTAAACCGGGAAAAGTGGCATGGGCTGACCAAATGCGGATGAAGCCAACAGGTGTCAGACAACAATGAAATCAAACTGAACTCTGGGAATCTTTGAAGCAGATTGGTCCAGGCTAGATTCTTACTGGTCTTCTTGACTCACTTTATTTCCTCCTCATCTAATGTGTATTACACGGCTATCACGAGATTCGGTTCTGCGTCCTTCCATATTTGGGGCTCTTAAGTGTAGGGTACCTCACGACTTTCCGTACTTTTCACCTGCTGTTCCATTAATTATACCTCCCTGCTTGGTTACATCATACTGTTATATCCTGACTATCGTGCCGTTTCTAATATTAACCATGTGTTCCTTCATATTTGTTTTTTCTACATACACGAGTTCTGAGGGAGTGCCAGCAATCTTTTCTGTTGAAGTATGCTCATGATGTTTATTTTGGTTCTACGTGTCCTAATAATCATGGACTCAGTATTCATAAAGACGCGATAACGGAATTGGTTTTTTGTTCGTCCTCTAGAAACCAAAGAGTGAACGTATCAAAATCTCAGAATGTCTTTTGCCAATACATCAAGAGTGACTGATACGCCAGAGTCTCCAAACTTTGCCGAGGTGTTCAGCACTGAAATAGGGCTGTAGTAAGGTTCGTTTTCTCATTCGGTCCATTCCCACCAGTCAACACCATAAAACATAAACATTTAGCATCTCCTTTTGTCTAAAGTTTAGAAGCATTTAGGCACCCTCGGGTTCAACTTGGCACAGTTTCATTGCCACGTTCTTCTTATCAGCCACACTGCACTACAGTTTTTCTGAAAACTGTAACGCAACAATCCACCCTCTTAAGTTGTGTGAGCACAGTGGTATCGTTTTACTTGTAAGCAAGAAACCCAAGGCTATCATTTATGAGCCACTGGCAACCACCCTTAATCTAGGGGAGAATGTACAAAGCCTGTACGAATCTGTAGGAATTCGAATAAATGAGTTTGAAAGTGACAGGTCGACATTCATTCAACAGAAACATTGTGGCAAACCTATCACCACATCCCTAATGCATGAGTCCGCGCAGGCCCCTAATTGATTTGTTGAGATTGCCACGCGCGCATTCAGGCGAATTGCCTTCCCAACATGCTGCGTACAATATGCAACCTACCAAGAGGCTGATAACCGGTTGCCGAACGTTTCAACATATAGTGTAGACTATCAATACGACCATATTTATTGGATCAGCGTCCGACACAATTTCGGACAAGAACGCCTGACGCAGTTTCTGTTGGTAAATGACCACGGCATCGTTCTATATGGTCAGCGCCTTCATCTATCGTCAGCGTTGATCTCAGTGACACCAATACAACAACTTGTTCATCGTTTGACATGACTCTTGGCCACGAACCCTGTCACAACAACTAAACGAGTATTGCTGCACAATTATATACAACGCAATATCACTCAGTACTACTCGGCACGCTGAATACTACATTTTGTGTTGATACCGCCAAACGAACTAGGCAATACGGGGCACTACGGGGAAAATTCTGCACTCCGAAACAACAACAAAACAATTACAATTTACAGAGTTTTACTACATTTTATTGTGTCCCGCAAGCTTCTGCTGGTTCTATCAGCGATCTACAACAATCCAAAGCGTTTCTTTTTTACTCTTGGCACTGTGGTAAGTCCAGGTAATTTGTTATTTAATCTTGTCCGGCATACACGCAGATATATATATATATATATATATATATATATATATAGTGCACCGCTATTTGCGTGTCATATACTTGCTGATATTGGTGTTACGCACATTCTGATTACAGGTAATCTTCATGCCTGTAGATCCTAAACGATAACGGTTCGCTCTTAACCCGCTTAAATTAGTTTACGGTTTGTGGTAAATTTTTCTGCAAACTGCACTGCTTACAAAGATTGAAAACTTGTCATTGGAATGCTGTCAACCGGTATTGGCTTTGCTTAACTCCATTCCTTCAACTATGTATCGCAGTAACGTTACACAGTAGCCACCTGCATTACTTTCGAACTTTTCGTAGAAGTGCACTCTTCTCATATATCAGTTTTGCAATCAAAACTGTGGCACGAGTAATTGGACAGTTAGTCAAAGCATGAGCTGGCAACATCCGCTACTAAGACTATTGTTTGCTTGGTTAACGATGCAGATACTCTCTACTTTAGCTCTACATACAAAGGAACTAACTTCAAACCACATCTTGTAATTTACCAAATTTGGGCCAACTGTTTATTAGCTTATACACCAGGTTGTACAGTATTCCCCCAACAAAAGGCACTTTCCGGGAACTGAAAGATGGTTACTTTCGTGAAGGCCGTTTCTCTTGGATGAAATGAGGAATACAATCGCCTGAATTCTGTTTTTGTGGGGCAGTTAGCAAGAACATTAATGTATTAGGACGACCAACAAAGAGTCGCCGTCATAATCATTATTAAATTCGGATGAAAAGTATCCCCAAAACCTCAAAGCACTGCCAACCACTGTTTCCAGTCTACGGTGTCTACTGTGTAGTCGGCGTATCCAGGGGAATAAACGGAGAACATATTTACATGTCACTACGATCAAAGGTTACAGACGTTACACTACATAGTAAATGCTGCTGCGCAGCTGTGAGTTCGCACAAGGATTTGGATGCCGTCTCACTATCTAGGTCTGGACATGTGCAATCTAATGAGCATCCGAACGTAGGGCCACTTTACTGGCTGAATAACTGGGCTTGGGACCGAGTCAGGAGGGTGAGAATGTGAATAATTATATCTTAAAAATAACATCTGACCTATTACAGTTCCCAAAATAAGTGAAGCGTTTCTTGAGTGTTTCCGTTTTCCGACTGAAGAGTATTTAGTTTATAGTGAAGGTATGTCACTTAGGTACATGATTCCGGATTATAAATCGTAATCTGAAAACGTCCACTTGATTTCACTTAAACCAGGTCAGCATTGCCTGGATGATAAATGGGTAGAATTCGGTTCGACGTAGACCAAGGAACAAAACAACTACCGAATACAATGCAAACTAGATTTAGTAGTCGGTTGCAAGAGCAATAAGCGTAAGTTGCTCACGGACTTATACACTTCAATACCCCTCCTTGGGGTCGATGCGCTTTGACCAGATTGTTGTACTCCATCATCTACCGGACATGTCAGTTCCTGAAACGTGCCTGTTTTATATTGCTTAATGTTGATGTTTAGTCCAAAAGTTGCATATGTTGTTGAAGTGGTTCTTGGGCGGGAATAGTTCTTGCGTGGGGAAAGCACTGTAGTAAAGTTTTAACTCTAAGATATCTTATCGGCACGTCGCATTTATGTTAGAACTAAGCAGACAACAGTAACAAAACCCGACTTAAATCGATTGTGGGTACTTAGGTTTGCGGTCAAGTTGTAATACTCCTTTCTAAGACGGACTCATCCGTGTGCCTTGTTTAGCTTGTTCGTAAAATTTCTCATCCTCAACGACATGAGCAAGTGCACTGGAGAAAGGAGGTGCCATGTCACGAAATAAGACTAAACATGCCACCGAGCAGACAAAAAATATCCCTCACAGATGCAACACATGTCAGCATAGTTCTGAGTGTTTGCGACTCGCGTGAAGTTTGGGGGGCGTCCATATCCGTTAATGCCGTAACAACCACGCCAGCAATGAGGAGAGAGAAACGTCCGTGTTAACAACATACCCGGGTACCGTTTTTGAAATAAGCTGTCGATAAATACATAGTATCAATGCACATGGAGCTTCAGGTGGCATTTCACCTATATTTTAATCAGGAAAATCACTTGCATCAGACTGTTTGTAACCAGTCGTTTCGTCGAAATATGTACATGCGTTGACCACGATGTTTCTTACTGGGGTCTGTGGTTGAATGTAAGAGGGGCGAATTGCATAGAGATGATTATGCTTATGCATTGCACCAATCCCAAAACAGAGCCCAGTGAACGCTTACCCAGTGTCTGTGACTGGACTCTTATGAAGAGTCTCGGAAAATGTCTTTTTCCAAGACATATATATATTCATATATATTCATATATATATTCATATCAACCATCCACCCTCGTCTTCCTGTAAGCCACTCGTCGGCCTGTTCGGAAGTTTGGATAATGCTGGCCTTCACCCGTTTCTCCTCTTCGGCTTTATTGGGGCTGTAAGTTGTGTTTGGACTTTCAGTTCGAAGTTAAAATTTTGTATATCACCCTTAGCCTTTACCAACATTCACTTTTCTAATAACCTAATCCGTGTCTCATATTTTCAACATCTTTTTCCCCAGGTTAGACCTTGCTATTGGAGTCCTCATACTTCCTTCTTCTGAGAGATAAAAGTGTCTAACCATTCTTGGTCAGTTTAATACAAAAAACCGAGGCTTAATTCTCCCGGTAAAGCACCGGATACGAGTTTTGCAAGTGGAACCGCTATTGGCGGAGAGCAACCCAGTTATTGTAAGTGTGTAATGGTGTGCTTTAGTTCCGGTCACTTTGACAGGCTAACCCGTCAACAGATACACCGAACTTACCAGAAGCCCTTGATCGCGTGTCAGCTATGTGCATCTGAATACCCGATTGATAAATCAAGTCGATGTCTTAATTTTGACTCCTGATGAACATTCTGTGCAGTCGAAAATGGTTCCCTGTCTATTGAAGCCAACGGTTTGTAGTTAATGTGAACTATTGTTTTCCGACCAAACGTATAATTGTTGCGCCTTTCTAGGGCGGATATCATTATACACATAGTTCTGTTTCGCATATGAACAAGTCGTGCTTCAGTAATCCACCGGTCTCCTGTTTTGTAATAATACCATCACCAGGCCAGCCTGCCCCTTTGCAAAAGAATGAATAGACTCTATTTTCACTCTTATCAGAGTTCGTCGATAGTATAGCATATCCTTGTCACGATCAGGTGACTCTGACCACACTTTCATGCTGCAACAGGCTACTGTGCCATTAGCCACATAATAGGCACAACGGAATGATCATATCAGAAAGCTTGACTGCTTTCACTTGTACGTAATTATCCGGTTGGCTGATCACAGTAACTGACCTGTTAACTCCGATCGGAGTTGTAGTCCTAGCCGTGGTACTATTGGCAAGATCTTACAAGAGAGAAACTCGATTCTGGTGCTTCTTTTCGAAAGAGGCTAACTGGAATGCTTACATCAGTGTGACAGCTGTAAGCAATTGTAAGTGGTACTCAACTTTAAGCTAACCAAACCAGCGACTTCTCATCAGTACAATCTTTGTACTCCACGGGCAAACCGTATGTCGCATGTAGAGGATAATGGATACCAATAGTCTGAACTGGCTACCTCTTCTCGATGTTCGCCTGTCGCTGCCGTTTACACCATTTGTACGTTCAGCACAATAAATATTCTGTCCCCATTGACAGCATTTCTATATACTACGTGTGGTTACCGCTTGTCTGTGAATAACGATTTAAGGTGTTGTGAGCAAAAGCATCTACTTCGTAGTATTCCACTACACCTTAGTGTGAATTACTGCATGTCCATTTCGTCGTCTTTTTGTTTGTTACATGTGATTTGCGTTTTACGTTTGCAACGAAGTGTTGATTTACTGCAACGTATCCTCTTCCTCCTCTGACGCTGTTATTAAAGAGAAAACAGTGGTTCGAGCTACTCTTTTCAGTGTTAATCGTCTTGCCAACTATTTTACGAAATCAGGAGTATACACACAATCTGTTCCTTGCTATCCGTTCCGCGTGTGTGATTTCTTCACGCGTAACTGAGATGTACATGGTCGTTCTGATTTCATAATTTATCTTTAGGCATGTCTAAAAAAGAAGACAAGACTTTCGGTTGAATAGACGAACAAGCTCAAAACGGGCGTGCTGTCCGACGTGCTGGACGGACTATCCCAAGCACGCAAGCCACAGCGTATCCAGCACGTGGACAGCAACTTTGGAGCGGATTTTGTCATACAAGGCCGAAGGTACACCTGATATCGGATTGGTGGAAAGTGAAGAACGTAATAGGCTTTGCCTTCAAAAAATGAATGCTTTGTAGAAAATCGGACCAATCAGCAGGCGGCTGTCAAGGTCGCCTCTCTACTCTGGGCCGACAGACAAGCCAATCAAAACGGAGATGTTTACTTTGGTTCGAGCGCCCGGGCAACATCGTGTGTAGGACGCCTAGGATTGCCTTGGCTTTGTTGCGCCCTTCTCGCTCTTACGATTCTTACCTCAGGAATATATCCAACGCTAGCAGCCTAAGGTGAGTTGTGTTGTTGATCCCCCATCTAACTTCATCGAATTTTAATAGCTAAATGTAAATTTTAGTTGTGATACTTCAAGCATCAGTTGCTGAGTTATTTGATCTTTTACAAGTTTAATATTGCACACTTGAAGTCCTCTGGTTCTAGTTTTGAACGTATATCCCGCGTGACAGCCGTACGGCCACCCAACAGTTTGCAGCTAATCTGTACTGGGCACATCACGATCTGCGTTTCCTTATATAAGTAACGGTTAACTAATAAAAAGGGTACGTTTATTCTTGCCGAGTTAATGAGGAACTTCGCAACACTGGCTTCGGTAAACGAGCAAAACCATCTCAACATTTGGACGTTCGGAGACATCCAGGTGAACGCCTTTCTTCCGCTTCGTTTCACTTTCGCGATACATCGTCTCAGCATGTCTCTCACAATTAAATCAAGTCTGGATGAACTTCGATTAGTCCTTTCTGACCTCAAAATGTCGCTCGTATTTGCCGTAAAACCGTTGGTCGTAGCAACTTTTTATAATTGCCGGGAGAGTATTCCTATTGACTGTCAATCGGGTTCAGATCAGGATTGTCCAGTTAAAAGCGTTTTTCGCGAAGAAAAAACTACATTTATGACTTGAAGCGTATTTGTTGGGGTGGTCTTTTACAGAAAGCTTCTGTTCCCGACGTATAACTGGTGGTAAAAGCCCATTCAGCATGTTTGAATTTTACTCAACATCAGGAGTAGCCAATGAAGCAGGGTCTCAAACCACCATTGAATGTCGTTCATCGTTCTTCTTATCGAAGTACACCTAATCCTTTCTACGGTTATATCATCATCATCGCTCATCCGTGCCATTCGAATTGCGCTTATTCTCGTTAATTAATTTTCCACATCCTCAAATATCCACGAGAATCGGCCCCCTCCTCAAATGCCGTTAAATAGGCTCACATTTGGTTCATATCCAGATTTTCTCACCGGTCGATACTTTAATTAGGTACACCCGCCCAATGCCCGTTGCCTGGTCCTTGGTGTGTCATCTAACGCAACCTCTCCTTTCACCTCTTAATAACGCTTTATCCTATTCACCGCTATTCGAAGGGGCGCTTTTGTCGCGTTCAGGTTTCACTTAAGTATGTCTTCCTTTCTTGTACAACTGAGGACGGATGTCTGAACTAGTTCGACTATACCCCATACGCCTAAGTTTTACTCACATCACCGAGAATGAGTAGTCATTCATGTTCACTGATTACTTTCCAGCACCAAGTTGTCTTATTTCACTCTAGCTTATCAATCGATTCACGCGGTGCTCATACTCCAACGTGTAGCTGACGTGTTCGTGTCATGTGATGGACTGCCAAATCCACATTTGACGTACGCACTGTGCGCTTCTGTGTTAGGATATCACACCTCGTAGATTTATAGGTCGGTAGTATAGTTTCGTTGCAGCCACTCCCAGTTTTCTTCACCGAACAAGCACAGTCTAATTTTCCGCTATCCTACTGTGGTGCTGTCGGCTGGTCAGACGTAAAAATCAATGAAAGGAACTGTCAAAAGTATTTGTACCGTGTTGCATCGTCGTGTTTTTTCCGCGGAGTTTATAGAGGGGTCTCAAAATAACAAGGATTTGTGTATTTGTTCATTTGCCACCCGTGTCTAGCATAGATTCACGGGCATTTTCCTATGTAAATTGTTACTCGTATGGTGCCTATCTTTAAGCTGCTAATAAATTATATTTTTTCTGGCCACAACTCTCATCAAAGGACTTTAATTGTAATCGAAAGTCATTTGTTTATTCACTTGTACTCATCTGACGGAAGCATTTTAAGATGATCACTGTTTATCACTGTCCCGTTATCCGATCAAAATAAATAATAAGTATTATGTAGGAAAGCGTTCTTTTTCAAACTGACGAGATCTTGTTTCATTGAACGAATGCATGTAAACTTTTATCACTGGATTCCCCATTTTGATCAACCTTTGGGCAGACATTTCTCTGTTTATTCCTGGGATATGTGGCAGTTAGATCTCATTATCAACCATCTTTTCGTTACTATTTCTGACTATGTGAGGAAGGAACTGAAGAGCAGGCTGGCTTCTTTCTTACAAGAACCACCAACTGTCGCCCAAAGTTCCAGATGGAAAGGCTCAGTCGTCTTATTCTGGCTGGTTTGTAAGAACAAAGTCAATAGATTACGGTAAATATTTTCTCCAACCTCATCCTTTTGGCATGGTTTTGTGACAGTTTTCCAGCCGTATAATCGTCCGGTGGTTTGGTTTCAGTGGGTAACTACACTTTCTTATATTGTTATAATGAACGAATCTTAGCCGCAAGTTTCAGATCTGCAGTCGGAGTCGAAACACGATGCTCCTAAACGTGGCTGTTCCCTCATCTAGTGTGGTCCTTTGCTGTCACGACCCCTCAAACAGGGACCACCTTCTGGTAAAGACAACTTTTGTCACCCCTAAACTCCATCAACACAGCTTTTGTTAGATTTTCCTTTATTCGCATCGGTTATATATATGAACCCATTGATTTTGCACAAGGACCATATGGCAACCAGAGTAGCAATTACTTCTGACACGTACTGGTAAAGTCGGAGTCACGATGATGATACTGGCTTCATCGGCACCTTTTAGGCACAGAGAAGTCGATGCTGCTTGACCAGTATAGCTTAGCATAACTTCCGTGAATGTCGGCACCTTTGGTTTTCAACGGGGTAAAAAATGAGCGAAGCATGCTAACAGGTCGACCAAGTGATCTGTATCCGAGACTGGTTTAGCGATCGAAGACGCCGGGTTTCGGCTTGGCCACTGAGTTGCTGGTGTTCGTTGCACCATCGCGTTCGGTAACCACGTAGGATTGTTCCACTATCCGTAATCGTCCGGTCCGTCCTACCAACCGCCGATGAACTGGCAACTTAGGTTGTTTGAGTCACGATCGGAAACAGGAAAAACGGCAGGTGCAGTTCAGCTCACAGACAAGTGCCATTTAAAGTCAGTCGATTGCATTATTATCACTTGAAATTCAGATTTGGATAACTGCTTTTTATGGATAGTATTTGTCGGGGTTTTCATCATCTTTCGCTTACGATAACTTTCTTTACAGTTTTTTCGGTAACCATTTACCAGCATCGTCTCCTTCAGAAGTTCTGTCCGCATTGATGCTGTCATCAGTACACATTTGTTGTGATATGCGGAACGGGGTGTGGACAAAGCCGCGCATATGCCGCTGAGTCAAACGAGGAAAATTGGGAATACTGACCACTCCATTTTGCAACACAACACATTGTTCTGTACCATTCTGGCGTCGATTGACTAAAATGTCTGGAAGGATTTTGGCCACCTTCGACCTCTTGTTCATATGGAACTGTCAAATATTCATGACAACAGTTCAGACATCTAGGTTTAGTTAAATTGAATCTCGTCAGTAAAAACTAAGCCGTCGGCATATCGTTTAAAGAACTTTGTCGTTCAACCAATCCGAAGAAAATGGCAGTTCATTGCCGAACCCAATCGGTTGCCCATTAACGCCATCAATTTATTTGTGTGCCATACCACTAAAATTAAACAGCATATTTACGGTTTATAAAAGAATCTGCCCTCCAAGAGACTCATAATAACAGTGGTAAATTATTGTGGGAAATGAAGGTTATAAGACATTGTCAATCTCTTTCAGGTGGGCATTCGTGATTAACGGTTCGGTGTCAAAATAATACACTCTAGGGCAACTCACAGACATATTCTCTAGGGTTTTAACCAATTCAAGTAAATCTTTTACACAACTGGAATCTTCGCGAACGAGACTGATAATATCTGCAAGCCACCTGATCGACCTATATCATACCGGTCTATGCGGTCGTTATAGATAGTCTTCAGTTTTATGTATACGATCGGCGAGAGTGAACGAAATGTTTACCTCTGGTAACATTCGTCCTTTTGCCATCTTGATGAATCGGATAAACGAAACACATTGCTTCGAATCGCATAAGGTGTTTATTATTCAAATAGTTTACTTGCAGTTGTCATCTCTATGCGAAGACTGCCAGGTTCGTCTAGGCCGATGATGATTTCTTTGCTTGCTACTTTGGTGGCAAACTTCCGAGAGTGCTTCACCCACGACTATTGGGCGCTGTACAACTTCAACGTGGCTGTCAAACTAACACCAACAGCATGATAAACAAAGCATCACTAAAAACGGTGATAACCCGACTGGGTTGATGCACCATTGGTTACACACGTGAAGGCAAAATAGAATTTACATTGGCAGACAAGCTTTAGCACTGGTGATGTTTGCAACCTCTTAAACACCGTCTCCTCGCCCAAAGTTATCCACGTTGATGGTTCATTACGAAATTTACTAAAGCGAGCGTCATGAACGTCCGACCAACCATGCTAGTATCGTCCGTGATGTTTATTTCAACTCACTTTCCCTTCGGTCGTTGAAATTCATAGCCTGATCGAGTTGTAATGATGATAAAGGAATAATGGAACATTTTCTGTGTTATTAAGCAACTGTACACTTCATGACAGTGCTGAGTTCAGTAACATCAGACTACTTTCTTTACCACAGAATACATCCAAATTACAGGCTCTGGGCGCTAGATTCCTCCAGGTGTTTGAGGCCAGTTGCGGGAAATATCTCCCAGGGTATGAAGTCTTCAAAATTAACAGTGAGACGGTTTGTTGAGTGGTGAACGGTTGATTGTTTTTAGTGACATTCTTTTAGGTGGGCATTTTGGGCACGACTTGTCGGTCGAAAATTCGTAGCTGGATATCCACAGCTATCATCACAGCGTACTCTTCAGTCTTAGTTGTGGCTTGTCACCGGATGCTTCTTAACAAGGATGAAGACGTTGTGCACAATTTTCCACCTCTGATAGATTCACTTAGTTGTCTCTGTTAAACTGTTGGCTTCATTTTTAATCGTGCCTCAGGACCTCTCAACTGCATGGAAGTGTGCTGTTCGATAAAAGTGGACTTCAGGAGTCCGGAAACCAACCCGTCGTTGAACACACCATTTATGTGGAGCAATCTTGGGCACGTTTGCCACGTCATGTGGTTACTTCACGTTTATATATATATATATATAATCTTGGGCACCAAAGAAACCTTCAAAGACTCACATTGTATGACAGTATGAGCTAACTTCCTCTGATGACCCTCTTCCAGAGGTGGCATTTCTTAAAAGGAAACTGAACGAAAAAAGAAATCGGTGGATGACGCCGTGCTATTATTTTGTAACAAGATAAAACTCATGGGTCCCACCGACTAAAAACCACCTCTGAACAAAAGTCGCATTCTCCGAGGGTAGTCTGTATAGAGGATTGCTTGTCAACTGTAACCGGTCAGGTTTATTGGGGACTTTCTCGGAGGTGGCTGTCTCCATCATTTTTTCAATGTCTCGTACTCTTTAGTTGCAAGGACCTTGTACAATGATTTCGAAAAAAGCGTGATTCGACTTGTTTTTTCCCGTTTGTCTTTTTGGTGCCTTCGATTGGGAATTTTGCGAATTGGGGATCTGAACTTTTAACTAGCGGGAATTTTTTTCCCGAATAGTCGAATGCTCGCTACGGTTTTGCTTGTGCAACGGTCGGCGACGAATAACTTACAATGCCTTTGATCCTTAACCAAGTCCAAATGCTCCTTCGGCAGCAGCGGAAGCAGCCCAACACAATTGCGGATGAAAATGGTCGAGACTGATACAAAGGATCAATCTTCTGGATCAGGTTTTGAAAACAAAAAGGCATCTTTCAGGAGGAACTGGTAATTATGGGTGACTCTCCTCAGTTGCCGCTGCCGTTACTGGAACGTGAACCTGTGAAGCCCGAGGGATGCACCAACGTCATCTTGCTGAGAAATCCTGTCAACTTTCGAGGAGACTGCTACGTGTCTAGGGCGGACCTCTGTAAAACAATTACTGTTATTCAACTTTCTGTATTATTAAGGGTGGAAAACTTTTGGTATGCATTCTCGTTCTCACGTGACACTCATCTCCACATTTGGAGAACTCTGCCTTTTTTCCACGGTTAGTCAGCGTTACAACTATATTCGCTCAATTCTGAGTTGGCCCATTCACACACCGTCTGTTTTTACCTGTGCCGTTCAACCTACCACGTATTACTTTAGACCGACATTACTTGGCTTTGTTTACTTGACATCTGTATACGTTTGTGCAGTGACCTATGAATGAGACAGTGGGCGTGGCTAATTTTGCACCGGTTTGGCTCGTCACAAGAACCTCGTTATCGAGCACGATTTTCTGCTGTCCTTGTTGGGATTGAGCTGAGGTGGACACGACAGAATAACTATTTTAACTTGATCAGTGAGAGACGATCAATTTAATTATTTGGTTTTCGTCTAATGTCTTATTTCCTACACTGGTGCCGGTATACGGACTCGCATCATCAATGAGATAGAACTGAATCCTGAAAGGGCTCTAACTACGAATGTTAAAGGTTCCTCAACTTGAAACTGTTGTGTCCGCAAAAGACGCTTGGCTAGCGAGTTCCTTTATTGCGCAAACTTCCGTACAGGTCATGTCAAAAACTAAACCACAAACGCGTGCACTCATTTGCACGGCAGACATGCACTCACATACATTAGGTGACAATGCGTTGTCATTCGCCTTGGTGGAAGTTCTTGTCCGTCGTGTTCGGAGCTTGTCCTCTCCTTGCTGAATGTCACCTGTGGGTAATATACTAGTGAGTATTATACTACTCACAGCGAAACTGCCTGTCATACAACAAAACTACACTAGCATAATCGGTCATTCTCAAGAAAATCCATCGGCATATGAGATGTCGATTGTGTTGTCGGAAAGACCGTACTTCGGAGACTCAGTGCAGACCGGTCAATCACCCTCGAAGCCTCCCACGCCCAGTTAGCAATACGGTGACTGTTGTTCCGTGCGGCTCTGTCCGTTCAAAAGGTGTATATGCCACAGTTATGTACGGGTTCGTGGGCTACCGTCCCTAGTACTAACGGTTTTGACTTCGATAAAAGCAAAATGACCGACCGAGGTTCAAAGTCCACCCACCCTTATTGCGTGTTGAAACTTCAAATTGATTGTCCGCGACATGCACTGAGGATTTCTCTAGGCGAAGGTGATGTTTCACTAGCTCCTGAGGCTTTCTCGCGTCGAACTAAGCTGTACGCTGCTTCCGATATCACTCGTCTCGAAGCACGTCTAGCGAACACGTCAAAGCAACATCTCATCCCACTATTCACACTACACTGAGTGCATACTTAACATCCAATGGTATGATGTTTCTCTTAATGGTTTATAATTCGAAGAGACTTACGACCTTATGGAGTGTAGAGCTCAGTATTCTTGTCCTGCATTGCACGGTGAAGTTCCAACTTCTACCGGTTCTGGTGAATACTGTGTAGCCAACTAAGCGTCAGCAACCATCCATCTTCGACCTTCTGACAAACTTAAATGAATCTCACCGATCTCCTTTTGCTTTTCGGACAAGACAGAACTAGCTGGTGTGCGTATGGAAACAAAACCGACGCCCCAATTAAAACGCACTAATTCGACTGATGTTTTTTGACGTGACACGAGCAAACACAACATTCTTTATTTTGTATGTGAAAAACGTGAGTTTAAATGCTTTCATCAACTTTATTCTGAAAAATTAGCATGGCTAACGCTGGAAAGCGGACATGCGTTGCACGTGTTATGGTATCGAAGCTTCTATCTTGGTCGTTCACGTGATAGTTTAAGCGCCCATAACTGGTAGACGCCCTACATAGATTTACAGACCTCTGTACAATATCCAGTTCGATGGGCACAAGTACTTTATCCGACAACTAGGTCGTTCCCAAGGTTTTCGATGCTAAGGCGATCGCCGAATATTGTCGGCGTTTTTCAGAGTATTGGCGAGGTAAACACATCGTTTCCTAGTTGCAATCACCTTCCAGGTTATTGATCGAACTGAGTCAGCTAAGAGCTTGATTATGGGTCGATTTGGGTCATGATGAATTAGCCACCAGTGCCTCATCGTTTTCCGGGTCTGTCGATGAAGCAGGATAGATCCAACGTACTAGTATTTGGTCGTTTGCCTTGATTTCTGTGAGGCGAGCCTGTTGGCCACACACCAATCATGACTGAACTATCGGCTCTAACCATTCATCTATAGTTTCTCGTAAGTGAGGTCTCGATTACCCGATCGTTTTGGAAAGAGGCCTAAAAACTGTTCCGTTCGCCATAATCGCCTCACCACCACGAAAACTGGGATCAGCTTTCGGTCCGGGCAAAGATGTGCAATGTACGACCTTTCGCGAAGACTGAGAAACGTGTAGCAACAGAACAACGATCCCAAATATTCAAAGCAAGATTGGACCACAACGCCACGGTACTACCGAACAAATTACCAAGGTTAATAGTTAGACAACCTCAACACTTTGGATCGGCAGATCGTTTCTGGGAGAAATGAATTACGACCTGATGCCTAACAGGCCTAAGATGAACCATAATCTTATAATACGACATTCATTCTCAACAGATTCCTTCCGAGCAGTCAACAGGTTCATAAACATTGGAACAAGCCAAACTCCAAGAAAGATTGTGTACGCACCTCTCAAGCAAAATACAATGATAGGCTATTGGCTATTCGCACAACTATCAAATTGACACGATAAAACGGGCACCTGGGTCAAGGTCCAAATAACGGTCAGAAGCGGGGGAAGTAGAATGCACAAGGGTGAAGTAGGGTTGGGTCTGATTTCTACATGATTCAACTTCAAAAGTCGATACATACAGTACTATTAAATTATAACAAGAGTGATACTCGAGTTTAATGTTTGGTCTCAGTGTGAGGTAGCCGATAAATTAGCCTAAACTGCGATAAGATGTACCTGATGCTCAACTTGTTACTTTTCGATTCCTCAACCAATCGGCGGAGATGTTAGAATCTTGTGAAGTCAACTTCATCTTTGTCTGTTCGCAGTCTGACTTGATCTACCTTTTGGACTTGACTGCTTGCATTGGAGCCACATAGGGACTACAGTTTCTTTAAATTTATACTACCTTCCTGAGTGGCTGATGGAATAAGGTTTCAAACAGTCGCAGCAGTGGCCAAATCTGTCTGTTGTGCAAGTGTCATACATACTTGTAAAAAGAGTCATTTCGAACCTTCCATTTAAAGCCACTCGCACAACAGCTAGAGTTGCCAGTCGGACTTGTGCCCTCCAAATCCCCGTGACTCGTGGCTACTCGGTGTATGTGAGCTCTAGACAACAGGATTTTTTCTATAGAGCGATGATAGCCAGTGAACGCCAATTTACGGTTGAAATCACACATTTGCACGTTCAAAATGTGTGCAACCAGTGAACTACACTTACGGATATTTGCATATTTGGTGCTCATTCTTGAAAGGATGTCGTTGTCGGTGAATGGGCTCTAGAAGAGTTAGTCATTCTCGCACCCCCTCCCCACTGTCGCAGTGCACTGCGTAACATGTAAGATCGCATTTGCCTTGATATGGTACTGTGTCGGAGTAATTTGTACCCAGTCCTACATTACCAGACACATCCATCACAAATTCACACGAAGCATGGTATTGGTGAAAGATAGTTCAAACTAGCTCATGTATAACGGTTCAGAAAGCTCACGAACTGCAAATAAACGTCAGCGGCCGTTGCGTGCATAGGATAGAGTACAGAGTTTGTTTACAATGTTACATGAGACGGGTGACGACGGCTGGATACTATAATAAGAGAGCACCAAAAGAAAGCGGGGACTACCGGGTCCTAATCAAGGATTTTGCAGTCGCTATTCACGCGTTGGACATAGGCCGTGAGATTGGTTTGGAAAGTGTCGGGGTTATTGGACGAAGGTTTAGAAGTTTACAAGATGACCTCATCACAGCAGTCATTAAAATTACAAACTCTAACTGCGTCGTAAGTAGGATTGACAGTATCGAGCTCCTTGACACGCAGCGGCCGGTCTTAGATCAATTAAGCTGACTTGCATTGATGACTGGATAAGGCGACAATCCCAACTTATCTAGACTACAATTCTCTCATCAACATTCCTCCAAACCACATAACTCTCCCACTGACCTATCTGACTAGTCGTGTCGATTACACTGCTATGTAGTTCTCCACGTGTCCCCGATCTACTACAATCACATTCGAATCTAAGATCGGTCCCCGTTTAGGTGCACTTGACCTAGTTCTAGTATTCTACGACTCGCTTAGTTGCTCCCATCTAGCGTGCCTTAGCTATCATTAAATTTGTGACTGGCTCATCTTGTCTGACGAAGCTTCCATTTCAGTAGTGACGCGTGATGAGCAAACCAAATTACCGCCTGCTTTCGTGTTACTGCAAAATTTTTGGAATACCATTCACTTTCCGGGTAATCTGTTTTCATACGAGTTCGTGCCACTCGGATCGGATACTCTCTCCTGAGCACTTTTCACGGTTGGACGAAAGGTTACCTATGCGGTCACCGCGAGTTCGCCTTGAAAAGACAATGTTTCCTCTGTCAGACAACCTAAACTTCTCAGTAGGGTGCATCAGTTATCTTGAAACATGTTGAGTCTGATGGAATTATGTTGAATCAGTGATGGCTGCTAGGATGAGCAGTATCCAGTAGGGGATACACTCCAACGATACTGAGAAGTAAGCAATACTACCACTAACACGTTAGCTGAGTGGATATCCGGCTAGCGCACACGCAGAGGTGTGGTGAGTTGTCAGTGAAAAGCCTGTCTGTTTCATGTATGAGCTAGCTAACGAACATTAACTGGTCCTGTCTAGCTGTCTATCCACCCAGATACATCAGGCCTTGTGTCAAATTCAGATACCGCAACATCACCTGCAAACAAGGTACTCTTGATTGTTCGGTGCCCTGGGATGAGAAATCCCAGCACTTTGGACAAACTGATTTGATCGAAGAACAAGGTAACAACTTAATGAGGATGGGTGTTATCGGCATGGTTGAACAACACTTTAAAGAACCGAACTGTCGATCCTGATTTGTCTAAAGTCCAAACCGGAGGTAGAAGTCAGCCTGTGGTAGTAAATCCGCTACTGATTAGGAACTAAAAACAGTCAAAGCGTTTACTCGCTAGTCATCTGCTCTGCGCACATATTATTTGTCCAGATCATTTTTAACCAAAAGCAATGTGCTGCGGCTGTTGTTTTTACCGAAACGTACACAAACCATCAGCAGATTGTTTTCCGAATTCTAAGAACGGAATTGCGTGGAATAATTCCTAGATATCAGCCTAACACAGGCGTTCGAAGGTTTGCCGCTGGTGTGTTTGAGAAGCTTTTCCCCCTAAGTCCATTCGAACACTATAAAGAAATGCAAGATTTCAGCTACTAACGTGCAAAGTCCCAACACTCAACTTAATAATGTTGAAGTTACGTTGGTTCGACCCCAGTTCAATTGTACTACTTGGTTTTGTCCTTTTTGTTGTCTTAATTCGGTTCAGCTGTTTTTCAGCGTATACATTCGTGGTTGAACACAGCGCATCGAACACTATTTATGCAGTTCCAACTACTCAAGCGCGGTAATGAACTCAATTTCTGTCCAAACGTTTGCTGACCCTTGTGGCTGGGTGAACTTTTGTTGCTGAATGTTGTCTGACCTGTGGTGGAACTCTTAGCCGTGATAGCATGAGTATCCACTAACGAATAACGATATCTCAGTGATGGTCAATGAGAAAGTCAAGTTAATGGTTTGGATCTTTATTGTTGGGATTGGTGCACAAACTTAACGCAGTGTCCTGTTCTGTTCCGTTGTCCTGCTCAGATTTCCGATCCGGGCCCAACCTCGCCATGCGTGCCCGCGTATCGACCGCATCGAATCACATCCAGTTGGAACGTTCCGATTGGTTGAGTGTGTAGATGGCGACTGCGCGCATGTATGCGTGCGTACGGATGTGGAAGAGAGCTTTCGGGCTGGTGAACGTGTGGACACGCATGTGCAGGTTGGGTCAGTGAGCGTCACTTGGACTAGACAGCTTGTCATGTGATGGGCCGCGTGGGAGGGCGAGACGACGGATGCATAGCCCCCCTCCAGCTGTGAGGTCACGGTGAAACGGCGACCTCAAGCCGATCTGGGAAATATACTGATCGACCGATCTTATTCTTGTACGAACTTGTATCAGATAGCGTGTGAGTCAATTGGAGCAGATCCATCCGATAGTCGCGCTGCGAAATCGCCGTAGTCCAACGTGTGAAATTTGCCCGAGCGATTCAGAGCACGATAAGGACCTTTGTTCACTGTTTGTGAGGATTCGTGGAGCTTATCACAGCGGACAGTCAGCCAGTTAGGATAATTTGTGGGTTTGCTTTGTAATCGTGTTGTTGGTTGTACGATCTTCCACGAAGATGTTGAGCAACGCGTAGCGATAAACCAGTGATCCTAAATATTCAAAACAAGATTGGGTCGTAATACCACGGTACTATTGAACAAATTATCAAGGTGAATATTTAGGCAGCCTCAACAGTTTTGATCGGCAGATCGTTTCCGGGGAATTAGCTACAATTTGCTGCTGAACGGGCTAAATATGGACTATAATCACATAAAGAGCTCTTCCGAGCAGTCAACAGGTTCAAAACAATGGGGGGCGAGCCCAGCTCCAAAAAAGGGGATGTACGCACCACTCAAGTGGCTTTTCGCACAACCATCAAATTGACGTGACAAAACAAAATCGTCTAGGTCAAGGTCCAGTTAGAGTCCAGAAATAGGGGAGGTTGTATGCACAGGGGTAGATATTTAGGGGACCGGGGATGGGTCGAATTTTCACATGATTTTAGTTCAAAAAGTCGAGGCATTGGTTGATAAGTTAACTTTGACATGAAATGTTGCAAGCGATTTACTTAGTTCGTCGGGTCAGGAATAGTTGCATTGCCCGAATAGGTTAGTAGCTGACCCGGTAAACGCAAGCTGGTTCCGTAGGTAATTTGTGCTGGGGAGCACTGACTGCCAACACAAGACAGGGTTGTGTAGTCCACGGAGCACAACTGGTAGTTGATCAAGCCAAGAGGTTTATTCTAGTTTGGTGGTCGGAGCGGTCTTTAATGTTCGGTGGGATTGTTCGATCACTCCGTTGAATTGTAGATGGTACCCTGGTACGAACCCGTTGAATTCCAAGGAAACGTGACTTGCCCAAATAAATGAGACTCGAACCAGGAGCTGCGGCCCGTAATTACAGTGGATGGTATGCAAAAACGTGAAATCTATCGGATTACGAAGTCTGTTGCCAAGATCTGAGTAGTGATGTCATAGGTCCGAAAGACTTCTGGCCACCGAGTAAATCTGTCGATACATGTGAGGCGATATCGAAAGCCTTTCGATGGTGGCAAGGGTCCAACAATGTGTACGTGATCAAAAAGAGCATCAGGAAGCGAAAATGATCCATGCAGAGTGACGGTATAACGATAGATCTTAGACTGTTGATAAGCCAAGCAGCATCGCGTCCAATCACCAATATTCTCGTTCATGCCGAACTAAGCGAATAGTTCAAAAATAGGTTTTCTGGATGCTTGACTCCTAGATGTGACATATTATGAAGGGCATCGAAAAAATATTTCCCGCATTTCTTTTGAAATGATAGGTCTCGGTGATCCCGTAGAATAATCACAAAGAAGTAGTACTCCCTGATGCGTTATTTACTGGGCGTTCATCAGGCCCTTACGTTTATCTGTGTCAGGATCGCTAACTGGAAGTTTAGTCATCTGCACAAAACCGACGGAGCTGTCGAACCAGGTGTTCGCCAGTTGAATTCTCGATAGAGCGTCAGCTACGAAGTTTTACTCTCTCGACATACCGGAGATCCGATGTGTACCGGGATATGTAATCCAATTGACGTAACTCTCGTGGTGAAAAACGGTCACGTTTGACCGGTAGGACGTACGTTAATGGTTTGTGGTCAGCAAAAACACAAAACGTACGCCCTTCAATAAAATGACGGAAATGTTTAATGGTCAAAAAGACCGCCCATAGTTCATGGCTGAACGTACTGTAGCGAGTTTGTGCTAGCTGCAAAGATTTGTAAAATAAACGAGACAGGTTGTCACTTGTTATCAACCAGTTTCTGCAGTACAGTTCCAACAGCCAAATTGGATGCATCAGTAGTGATATTTACAGGAGCAGAGACGTTCAAGTGGTGAGTGGATGTTGCTTGTGCAAGCATCTGTTTCGTTGAATTGATTGATGTCTCAGATAATTCCAAGAGTTTATTGCGTTTGGAACTGAACAAATCAGTGAGTGCTCTAATGTGTCAGCAAGGTTAGGTAGGAAACGGCAGTAGTTAACCGTACCAATAAAACGACTGAACTGACGTACTGAAGTGGGTTGAGGAAAATCTTTGATGTCAGCCACACTGACGGTAGGTGGATGTACTTCAGTTGAGTTTATATGGTGTCCACGGATGCCCGTTGATGACAGTACCAAAAACGCGCAAGCGTTGAAAACTTGGAACAAATGTGTGCGGTGTTCCTCGGGGTTGGAGCTGGCGATTAGAATATCGTTGGTGTATGGATGAGCGAAATCGAAGCCACGTAGTACTTCGTCTGTTAGACGTTGGAAGGTTTGTGTTGCATTTTTTGACCCAAATGGCATCCGAAAAAATCCAAACAATCCAAATAGTGTGGTGACTGTAGGTTTGGGAACGTCTGCTACAAGAATCTGACGGTAAGCCTGTATAAGGTCGACTTTAGAGGACATAGTCTTTCTGTGCAGATCAGATGTGATATCATGAATGTGTAGGACAGGATATCGAACTGCAACGTGACATGATTGACACTTCTGTAGTCTCCGCATGGACGCCAATCATTAGAGTCCTTTTTAGAAACCATGTGGAGTGGCGAAAACCATGGACTCTTCGAGGACCGGATGAACCCAAGTTGGAGCATGTGATCGAATTCTCTGCGGGTGACAGCGAGTTTATCAGGAGTCAAACGTCCGGGATGTGGTAGACAGCTCTGTGCTTAATGGATGATTGCTGGAAATTAGGATTAAGTATTCCAGGAAATCAGGCAAGTAGTGAAACATACTCCGGACGATCTTAAGCGAGTGTAACTGTGAGACGAAGAGAGTCAACGTTTGCCGATTGACCTGTGACAGTCAGGTTGGTCGCTGGATCGAGCAATCGATGGTGTTTCACGTCTATCAAGAGACCGAAATTTTTGAGAAAATCTGCGCCCAAAATTGTAAACCATACATCAGCAGTAAGAAATATCTATCTCCAGTTGCGTCTCAAGCCGAGGGACATTGTTACGGAACGTTGATCGTAAGTCTGAAAGAAAGAACTGGTGGCAGATAAGATGAGATTTGGTCTTGTGATGTGGGTGGAAGAACACTGACTTCAGCTCCTGTACCACTAAAGAATTTGTGACTACCTTCCTTATCAAGTATGAAGCACAGGCGACTTGAAGTATGCAAACTAGCTGAGTTTGTCACAGAAATCAACTGGCGCTGCGGTTTCCCGAATGGCTAAGAGTTGGACGGAGATCACATGAAGTGGTGCGACGTCTTGCACTGGTGCCAAATTTACGATGATAAAAGCATATCCCATCTGTCGTGTGAGTTTTAGGTGGGGATTTGTTCACTGATCGACTGTGTGAGCGACGGTGAATGCGACTGAGACAAGTGCGCTGTGAACGGGCTAAGCCGAAGCTGAATTACTTGAATATTCCGTTATTGTTCGCAGATCAAGGACATAAACGGTGTTGCGTCAGTGGAAGCGAATGCCGAGTGCGTAAATCCTGTGGCGTTGTTAGTTGGCATGACCTCGATTGCCTTATTCACTGAAGAAACTAGGCTATCCAAACTTTGATCGGGAACAAACGAAAGTGCTAATTGCACGGGACTTGGTAGACGCTGGACAAACAACAGTTTCAGTAAACACTCGTTTGTGGGTTTGTCATCCAGCAAAGTTCGCATATGACGCAGCAGTTGAGAGGGACGACGATTACCAAGTTGAGTAATTGCTGTATTCGTTTGTGTTCGGATGTAGATACTCGATTTAAGTTTCCGTTTCCGAACAACAACTGTGAATGACAGGGATAATGTCACTTGGCACTGTTTTACCCACTGCGCCATTTTTGCGAAATATTTTGACCTGTAATGCACTGTATTGCTCGTATACTTTGCGCCATGCATTGATGCATGAGAGCTCACCTCGTACTGTTTTCTGGACGATCGCGACACTTCCTGATGCAGTTTCGGTGACTCCAGCCAGTCACTAGCGCACCTCATCCTTAGACAGCTCTGGTATTCGTGTCCAACCGGGCCCGGTCAACGTGTTTGTTTATGTTGGATCTGATTTCCCAGCTGGTGACCACAGGCAGCAATGACTCAGTCACTTGCTCACGGAAAACAATAGGAGCTTGCTTGATGTGCACTGAGTGCGCCGAATTTGTTTAAATGGTTGATGCGTTCGATTTACTCTGGTTCGACTGAGACTGTACTGTTCTCTGCGAAGTGTTTCTTCATTAGAGTGCAGTATTAAGCTGAAATTGATATTGTCCGTTGCTTTCTTTGCAGGTAACCCTTTACGTCACAATGTTTACTTTGATTAGTATACCCTTCTATGTCCATCACTTCCTGTTTCATCAATCTCATTTGCTCCTCAGCGCAACAGTGCAGCGCAAAGGTTAGCAACAGTTCTTCACGCTAGATACAATGATCACATGTTAATCGTACGCACCACTGGATTGGTTGGGTTGTCGATTCAACGATCATGCTTAGGTGCACTTCATAGCAGGTCACCGCCATGTTGGGATTGGGTGAATCACGTATAGATGAAAGCGGTGTCTTTTCTGCCTGCAGACCATTTATGTGTTGTTTTTACCGGACTATCCTGGTAACGTTTCCAAATACGTAGACGGTGCGAATCCACCTCTTACCCAAGTGTCTAAATCGTTGGGAAAAATGGTTTATCTCATCTGCGCTCACGCATAAGGGTCACGGTATGTTGCTTTCATGAAGGTGGCCTACAAATTGCTCCATTCGACTTCATCCAACTACTGTAAGCTTGATTGCTTCGTTTAGAATCTTCGTTGCTGCTCGTAAATTGGCTGATTGATTGCAGAACCGATTACCTTGAGGTTAATTGTTTGGGTTTAAACATGTTGCTTTTATGGATGAACTCCCATCTTTTCCATTTCTGCAACTCCCAGGTTTTTTTATGATTGCTCTACAGTTAGCATTAATATAGGCCAGTGAGCTATTGCTGCTGAGTATGATGTTTTATAAATGCGGATCTTAAGAGCCTCGACAGTGTATAAACCTATCCGGTCGAAACCTATCGTTAACTTACCACACCCGTTTTCTACGTGATGTACGTGCCTGTGGTTCAAAACAGTTGCAGCGACTGAGTTAGTTGAGTGTCCCCTCAACTATACATGATATGTTGAGGGCACACACTGAAGCTAGCTTGAGTGTAGCTTTCCCGACTTCCTGGCTAGTGTCCGAAGGACAGTGAGCGTCTTTGTTTGAGGACGCTGTGACATGGCAAAGGTTAGCAGTCATTGACGCTTGTGTTGCGGATCTCTCTGTGTATCTGTGTCCTCTCTTCCTTTTTCCCTTACGTAGTTTTCCTCTTTTTTTTTACTTTACACGATACCTTTCTCCCCATATTGTGACACGTCTGCATATGGACCTCATTATATATATATATATATATATATTCGATAGCCCAGTGGAAGATAGGAGTTATTTTACTGACATTGCATCAAATTGTGTACGAAACACCGTTGTTCACGATTCATTGCCATTGACATTTAGTTAGTCCTATCAGACAGTGTTTGCTGCTGTTTCGATATGATTTCTATTTACCGTAAGATTAGGACGTCTTTCTTACGCTGATCGTTCGGAAGTTCTTGTAAACAAAACGATTTTTATCCCTTGTATTTTGCAGACTTCAAGATTCTCAAAGTTCCCGATTTTGTGTGGATCGGGTGATGTGTGATGTGCCTAAGTCAATAGTACCGTGTCCGATGTCTGTAATGGATTGTTCTACAGACTGCGAACAGCATCGTCGGTCACTGAACTTCACACAGTCATCGTTACTTCATATGGACGAGGATATGGATGTGGTGGTGAAGGGGGCGACTCGTGGTCCAGTTAGTGGCGGTTCCAGCGGCTTCGGTGGCAGCACCGGATTGATGGACGGTACTGGGCCGGATCCCTCACCTGTTCTGTCAGATTCCTCCTCTCCTAATTCGGAGTACCACGGGTTACCCGGCAAGTCATAGTATTGCGCACTGCATGAATTGATAGTTATTTGAGGCTCTTCAAGGAAATGTTGGTCACCTAAGGTTTTTGGATGATAAAGCCGGTTACTTCTTGTCTCCCCAAATACTCACTAACTGTTAGGCTCTCAACTTGATAATACTGTTTTAGTGAATGGGGTGCTGGTTGACTACAGTCAGAATAAATTGAGCTACTCTAACTCATCTGGTTTGGTAATCTGACAATGTGTTATGTCAAGCAATTCTACGTTTCAGTATACAAATAGGTTAACGTTTGTTGCTATCTGTCCATAGCATGTAGTGTGAACGTTGATTATAGCTCGAAAGCGGTTTGCTATATTTATGTAAGGGCGGTCTGTCTAGGTTCTTCCGACCTACCTGAAGCATTCACCTTCTGTTGAAGTGTGTTTGAACGGATGCCGTCATAATGGAATTGTCATGCTGACTGCCTGCGCTGACTAGCCATGCTACGTAGTTTTTTCAGGTAAAACCGGCAGCCTGTGCACCTGATTTCGTTACCCCCTCATGCACTAATTTTACACGACAGTATTCTGTATTTTCCTCCCATACCCAAAGTAGCAGGCGACTGATGTCTGTTTGGTAGTTAAACCTAACATACTACCGCTCATGGCTCAAACGCTTGCACTAAATCGATCTCGTATGCCATCGAGTTCTGCTGCTTTTCTGTTCGGATGTGGTGTTTCCCTTCACAACTTCAAATAATCATGGTGTACATGTTCGCTCGACGTCGAAGTCACATGTGAGTTGATCTCACGGGAGTTGTATTGGTTGGTGAAAGACCCGTTGTGATGGCCTTAGGCGGGACGTCAACCTTGGTCACGGTGATAACAAAACCATCTCAAATACACTGCCATTATTCGGCCGCTCTGGGCTCCTTCAAATGCACAGAGCCGCGACGCTTTTTCAGCCGCTGATATCCAACTAGGGTAGGATGTATATCGGTGAATGTATGAATGAATTCACCGGCTAATTGCGCGAACAGTCAGATGGTCACTCTTAGATCCAGATGGGCAAAGTCTTTTCCAGTACTCAGTCCATGCAGACAATACATTTTTCTGTATGCTTATTGGCAAACCAAATGGTCATGGTCAATTGACATAGGCTGGCCGGCTGGGACCTGATATAAATAAGGCCACGCCTCTAACTTTCTGTACACCGCGCTCGCTTCACTTCGTCCATCACCTAGGCGGTCTTCGTTGCATATATTTTATTCTTCCTTAATTTTCATAATTACCGGCTTATCTGTCATTGCTCCGCCTAACCTGATATTCTAAATACCGTGTAAAATTGAACACAAGAAGTCAATATAGCATCTTCCCGAAAATGGAAATGCTGTCTTGTAAGATAACTTGTACTCTCGTACAGGTTTGGATCGGCAAGTCAGAGTAGTGTCACCTTGAAACATCTGATTTTCCTGGTATCACATCGTTACTGGTAGCTGTTCACTCAGTGACTCGTTGCAGCTCAATTTGTTGGATAATAGGCAGCTTCGTTGGTGAGTAGTATACTACTCACAATTTGGGGACACATTTGGGAACTGAAAAAGCAAGTGTCAGCGCCAGGAAGACGAGGTACCAGCAGCGACCGATGTCTGCGTTCAGTCGCTGGTATCGGGTGCCACCAGCGTGTAAGTAGCAAAGAAGTCAGAAAGCGGGTGTTTGGTAGTGATTGTCAGATGAGTTCTTTTGTTCACTCCTTTTATTTCCATCGACTTAGGTCATGTTTTAAGAATGCCAGCTAGTCGTCTTCCACATCGAGCACTGTTCGCTGACACTGTGACCGACTGGTGTAAGGCGCGAGGTGGACAGATAATGACTTGGCGTAGGGAAGTGAAGTCGTTCACCGAGCGGTTGGCCACTGTAGGTCGAGTTCGTCTCCCGGGCTGGGGCCCTCGTGACGCAGAGTCGGTGGCTGGAGGCCCTAGGTGAGATGTTGTCGTTGTTTTGCCGAGTTGTCTGTGAAGTGAGTGCATTTAATGACGCGGAGCAGTGAAAGCCGTAAGGAAGCTGTCTTGCTGATGAAGCCCTACTCTTACTTGCAGCTCGGTTGTTTGTTTGCCAGGTGTAGGCAGGGGCCCTGATGTTGAATGTTTGAATATGGACGTAATTATTTTCAGCACTTAGGTCCGTTCCCGTCCTCTTCTTTTTCCTTCTCTCTTTCTATATAGGGTTTGCTTTTTCCTCATGGTTGTGTGACGGTTAAACGTTAGTGTGAACCACTGATGTATTGCTATCTATACTGATGATTGTGATGATGATTATGATGATCCCGTAATCGTTCGTCTTTGGGTCTTCGTGTGTATACTCTTCACTCTTACTCCCTCTGACAAAATCGTGACTCAGTCTATTCCCTACTTTCCAATCGGTGGCGCTCAGTTTAAAAGTCCAAATAATAGCTCGGTTTCGAGAAGTAAGGGCCAACAACGGTGACAATTCACATAGTCCACTTTGGCTGAGTTAGTGCATGGCCGGTGCGCGTGCACATCGTGTTGCGAGCGCGAACGGTGCTGTGTTCGGAGCCAGCCAACGAATCACAGTTGTCCCTGTTCAGTTTTTGCTTAGCGGTATAGAGGATGGGCAGAACGGTGTCTTGCAATAGCTTCCTGCTTTCGTACCACAGAAGTACGTACAAACAGACAAGTGGGTCTAAATGCACAACTACGCAGAATTATGACATTAATCTTGTTTTGTCCGTACCTGTGGCTGTACAGGCCGTTGGATTTATAATGACAGTCTTGCTGCAACCGACCTCAGTGATTTCCGTTCAGACTGCCGAGTCCAGTTCACTACACGTGCGTAGACCAGTCGGGCAATCTGGGTCTGACGATATGGCGGTTGTGTTTGTTAAACATTAATTATTCCATTATTCATCAAACTATTGATCGTCTACGCAAACCACAAGGCGGTCATGGTCAAAGGCTTTACTCGGCGTACCCACGACCACCATACGACCTGAACTGAAGCGTACTCACTCCAGCCAGTCGTTAGACAGACTCGCAAGGGGCAGGTTAACGGTTGATGGTTCACCGGCTCGCCCACAAATACGCACACAAAGTAGGTTCCACCCTATCAGTCATCCGCTGGCGTGTCTACAAGGTGCCGCGCCCCAACCAGGTCATTCTTCAGTGGGACAGCGAAGCTTTATAGAGGCAGTACCATCAGCGCTCTCAGTGCGTACTGCAGGGGAATTGAAGGCAACACAAAACGAACTTGTATTACTGATGAGTAGTTTGGTAGATTCGATAATTTAGAGAGGCCCAATGACGAAAAACGTGGACTCCAGCTGGATTCGATCCAGTGACAGAAACTGAATGCCTAGGCGCAGAAGTACTCCACCAGTAGAGCTAAACAACCGAGTCGAAAGCCGAAAAAAATCATATTTGGACTGAATGAACTGTTCACTTGAGGACCCACAAGTCCTGGCTGGTCGGCCGGCACTGAAGTGAAAGTACCAACCAGCCTCAATCGGCACGAAAAGCACATGTACGTTCTGTCTGTGCATTCCTAATGGGGTCAGCTGGTGTACTAGCACACGTCTCAGGAAGCAGGTTGCACATTCATTATTGAATGATGTGGGAAAGAGGAGATCGTGAAAAAAAGTGTCATGTGCACATTGGTCGATTAAGGCACACTGGCTGAGCGTGGCACATAGTGGGCTGGCAGTTCTGTCGGCCCTCTTATGTTTGCACGCTAAAACCGACATCTTCCACATTCTTAAAAGAAGGGGTGCTATTTGTAACTTAGGGGGGAAAAAGAATAATGAATGTCCGCGATGCTGATTGTTAGGCTAACTCATCACGTGATGTGATGTGATGTGTTGACCTGCGGCGGTAAACGTATTTGAGATTGGAGGAAATGGATAACCTGTAAATTGATATTCTGGGGGGTTTCCATTGACAACGAAGATGACATTTCCTTCTAGATCCTCCTTGACGAAATATCTGAAATTCGTTTGTCAACTCGTTTTCGTTTCGGTGTCTGTATCAGGGAACCTACCTGCATCGACCCACGTAGTTGCTCGTTCTCTGGACGTCCTCTTTTTGGCCCCGATAAACCGAGACAAACCAGTTCAGCCTTTTTCATATCTACCAACTCCACTGCTCAATGTTTGAAACGGTCAGCCCTTGGTTCAGTCTGATTAATCGTCTCCGCCAATGGTGTTGTTCCGGTCACCAGTGGGAGAACTATTGTGATCACATATCGGCACTTACGGAAATTGGCGAAGATAAATCCACACCACACTATGACATGTTAATTCTGGAGACGGTAAGCGTTGATGCCTCTTATCTTGGTTGGGGATGGGTACTTCCATTTCAGTGACAGCAGTTTCGGACATGTCGGACGGTTTATTCTATATGTGGGCTTGACTGTCGTTTTCATTTACATGGGTGTGCACAGTGCAGACGCTGATGTACTGGCTTGACAAAAAATACCTACCCCACTCTGAAGTTGAGTCTGATCGAGGACCGCCACTTTGTACACGTATAATGTGGCCTTTATTTGTGCACGTGGCCATGGTCGCGTACTTCCGCGGCACACAGCGCCGTTTTGCGCCACGTATGCATTACTGTTGGAACTGTGTAACCAAGTTACCTCAGCGTTCTGGCGTGCCCTAATTACAATTCACTTTGATGCGTCCACGACCAGGCGCACATGGCTGGTCTGAAAGCCAATGGGACATTGCGCGGTCCCTCCAGCTGCGTTGGCCACGTTTCGAGCCCCCTGTGTGGCCTTATGGTAGTTGCCTGTTCCGCCATCCAAGTGAGCCATCTGGTGTGGGCTGGTAACGCGGTCTTCCGATCGGTGGACCCCAAACGGGCGAGGCCACAGCACAATGGCCGGAAAAGCTTGTGGTCCATCTGCCCACGCACTGCGCATTTCATCCGTTTGTTTGACTCCGAGATGGCACAGTTCAACGTGTTTCGTGTGACAACGGAACAGTGGTTATCAGTGCCTTGTCCACTAAACCCGACTCCGATGTGGCAGAAGTTAGCTCACATTTAAGGTATTGTCCGCTATGTCGAAACACAGAAGACTCTAAGATTAGGTATTCAGTTGTAACTGTTAACTTTAGCCGCGGCAAGACGGTTCAATTGAATTATGACATCGTGTCGTCGCTATAGGTTTTTCCAGGTTACATTAGTTCACTTCAGTACCATGCGATGAACAGCCGTTGGTTGTACCTGACTACCGACAAGAGCAAGTGTGCCTATGATCCCTATGTGGTCGATGCACAAATGCTCCGTCTCCTCACTTAATCTTTGCTACATCCTACCTCTGTACAACTAAACTCATCGACATATGACATGTTCGTAAATCAGTTGATTTCGTCTATCCACATACGCTCTACCGACCGAGGCGGCCATGTCAGTTAACGCGATTAGCCCAAGAAGTCTGTCGTTATACTTAGTTCAATGAACCAGCTTTGTATGTCGACGACGACCAAAGCATTGCCTCTTGTGTGAAACAACAGGTAAAATACCAGTGTTGTTTCTTTGATACCACGGGGTTGTATTTCACAGCCACACCTAAGTTAATTTGACCGAATCCACCATGGCTCAGCCTGAGAGAGGCGTGCCTAGAATCCAAGTCAGGAAGTCTTTGCGAAATGTCATGTGTCACCGATGGAAAGGATAAAGAACGAGTTTTTCCATGAAGGGAAGGCAGAGAAAAACTAATTGGTCTGTCAACACAAGCAGGTTGCAGTGGGACGTCGAACACATTGAATTTACTGTAACAGTACAAGCTAGGTAGATCATAACTGAATCTGTTCCGTATTGGATGAAGGAAAGTGGAAGCATAAAATGTCTCCGATACAACGCCCAAGGGAATTCAACAGTTCCGAGAATGAAGCATTAACACGAAAATTACGATGTGAATAGCACCTCATACTGACACACGTCATACCAAACAGGTAACAAATTTAAAAATGGTTCACCAACCTGTGTTACGGATCATCAGGAGACTCAAAGAAACAGACAGTGTATCCAGTAAAAGAAGATCCGATAGATTTTCGATGAAATCCACTAATGTTATTCGACTGATAATGCGCTTTATATCATCCTGTTCTTTTTACCGACCGTCTGGACACAAATACCAAGGCGCGTTCACAATGTGTGATCACATGCATGTCGCTCACGAAAATGTCCTGGTCATATATAGCTTAGACAAATAGAACGAAATTTCAACTGTTAATCGTCTCAACGTTCCATATGGTTTGGAGACACTTTGACATACAATCAAATCAACATGCAAGTCAACAATTACAGAACTCATTGTTTAGAACTGTTGCTATAGAGGTAACATGGGAGTACTTGCGTTTTATTGATTAGACAATAAACAGAGAGCCTTATTTGGTCATAATTCAAAGGCGTCTTACTCCCCGCTATACCCAGAATCGCTCCCCCATTTACCGACCTGCGAACGATCCTAAGTATACGGTTATGTCGGTTTACTCATTTCCTTTTCAGTAACTCACTTAGTTGTCACATAACCCACATTTTAATATTATCGAACACATCTGTTCCCTTTTAGAAGGAAAAGCAATGAAACATACTTTTTCAAGGCTCGCAAGATTTGAAAAACTCACACGTGAGGGTTTTGGGGGAGAGTGACGTCCACTTTTTTAGCCTCCTGTAGGAAACCATCCCGAAAGAGGTGGAAGTTCTCAAATAGAAAAACAGCACGCTCGCAGTTCGACTTAAAATCGCACCACACTTGTCCGAAAAGCGGACTTTGCATATAGTTTCACAAAAGATGATTATCAGGCGACAGAAAAATTCATTATAAGGCAGACGTTTTGCTATTGGCTTACTCAACCTGAACGAAGTTAGTCCAGTACAATGGCGGCCGTTTAATTTATACTGTTCCCGCACTTAGTTGCAGCGTTCTGGTCGCACTCTCAGACTTACGCTTCCACGAGCACAGAGTGGGTACAACAGTTCATTGGCCCTATATTGGGATATCAATGACCATCGCTTACCTAAACTTTGATGAATAGCGGTGGTTTATTCAGTTACCGTTCCTATGTCGTTCTTGTGCATGGTCGTCATTAAATTCATCTCATCTTACAAATTCCCGTATTTCTGCACTCGTAGAACTCATTTGGTCCAAGTGAGCTGAAAGCTTTCGTGTGAGATTAAAATCAGATGATCGAGTAGACCAAGGTATGCTGCTAGTATTGAGAGACAGCTTGAACACCATGTAGTTTTGGGCCAGCTGATCAGAGTATTGTCATCTCGAAATACCTTATCATTCTGGCAGGAGAATATTACGACGGAGCCCGTTTGTGGTAAGTCATTTTAGCTCCAGTCGTTCAGCCTGATGGAATGCCCTCCGTCGAAGCGTTCAGCCTAAACTCTTTACATGCCTACTTAACCGGATATGGATCCGTGGCTGATCACTCCAATCGAACGTTTTGAGTGGAGCGTTCGAATGTAGGTCACATATACGGTCGAGCGAGATTTACTCACAGCAGTCAACGTAAGTCACGTGAACGGCCAGCACCGAGAGTAAACAACCGTAGTAGTAAATTACTAGATGTTCGTACAGCACATGTTCGTAATAGTGCAACACGTTCTGGGCAAGGACGATGTACCTTTACATATGATGAATACCTATGATCTGTCCAGTCCGAGCGGTGTGAAATTTCCTATCAATTTTCTCCATTCGTACAGAAGACAGATTTTATCTACCCTACATACCTAATCTGCTACCTTTTCAACTAAGACAGTCCATTTGTCACGCAAATATTTTTTGGTAAACATTTATTTCTGAGTCGGAGCTCACGTTTGTTATCGCTGTTGCGAAGGTCAGCTTCCTGACGCTTCAACGTGTTTGAGATGAGCACTTAGTGTACGCCTTCGTAGCATTTCGATTGACGAGTTTGAACCTGTACTGAAATTGTTAGTCTACACGCTTTTTCCGGCTTCGAATCGCACCGATCGATGCTCCCTTATCACGTGCAGCGCTGTCACTGCACACCCCTTCACACTCAGTCCATGCAGATGAGGTTACGGGCTAACATTTTGGTTGTAAATTCTCTCGAAACTAGTTACATACGGTAACACATTATTTGTTGATGAATAAAACGGGTTCAACGACGCAGTCTATTTCGTATTTGTTTCGAGTTCCTTCATGTGTAGACCAAAAACGGGCAATCTGTTTCGACTAGGTATGAATCTTTCTGGTACACATTTTTTGTTTCAGAGTAGCGTACCGCTTTTAGACGGATTTTTTTTTGCTTGAGTCACTGATTTCTGTTTGTGGCTGTAGCCAGGCTAACGATATCCATCCATCCATTGCGGGTTAACATAGAGCACCATAGTTTAAAAACTTGTCATGCTTATTAATGAGCTCTTGATCCCATTAGGTGAGGTTGCATGTACTGACTGTCTCAGCTGTGAACCGGGATGCAAAATCCAGGGTCGGAACCAAAGAGATTACCCCGAAAACAGGCTTCCCTACCGAGTCGAATGGGCGAACCGGCACAACACCTCGCTGCAACAACAGTCAGACTGTCTGGAACTAGATCACACCGGTGGATCGCGACTAGGAGGACAATATGTCGTTCTAGAGGGACAAATACCGGTACTGAAACGTTGTTCGTACTCTGCTGATGAGCTCAGCTTGCAAATAGTACCGCATACCATTGGTTGGAATTGGCTACATCTTGATGTGCACTTATCGGTGTCACTTATATTGATATACATTCCGTCCGATCCCCATCCTTCACGACATGATAACTAATCCAGACCAAGTTGTGCATGGCTACCATCCGGCAACTTGAACTGAGACAAGTGTGGTCCAAAATAACTCAACACAATCAATGTCACACACACACACACAAACACACAACGAACTATACCTTTTCCATTTCAAGTTGTGTCGAGGTCTGAAGTACTGGTTCTAGACAAGTTAGGTTTGTTTATTCTTGGAAACTGGCGGGACCACTTCCATTCACTCACTCACTTTGTAACAGCCAACCAACTTCTGTTTTTCAGACTCCCTTGTGCACATCAGCAGCGCGACCCTGTTCGCCGTTGAAATCCGGGTAACCCACTTGGGACATCTTAAATTGAAATCAAGACATCTTAAACTGGAGAAGTTATAGTCACCCCAAGGCCCATAAGTCCGATGTCTCCAATGGAACGAAAGTACCGATCCCGAACCGCCTCGAAAAACGTTTACACCTACAGTCTATGTAGTCCTTTAAGGACCAGTCTGTGAAAAGACGATTTTTCCATGAAGCGTGTTACTGCACTTGCTCAGTCTAGTTCGATCAGTGCACACATGTGTCGACATGTATCCTAGGTCGTAATCACCTAATCAAAACCGGTGTGATGCGAGTGATCTGTGCCGACCTTCGCATCCTGGGCACCACTTTCCAGAACAAAGCAGGTTTCCAGACAACAAAGTGATCTGGACAACATTTTTGTACGAGGTGTCCGCGCCGATCTCCAGACAGTTGCAAGTTGCAATCATCACGGCACCCGCATATGGATAAAAGTGTCAAATGAAACACATTGTCGAGAGGTGGAACAATACACCTCAGCAACAACACCCTAAAATTGCGACAGTCCAAGCGACGCTTATCGTTTTGACAACATGACTATAAAACGTCACGTCAAAGTCCACCAACGGTGCGGCAAAACTAAAAACAGCTTTACATCCCTCAGATTCAATGTGAACATTGTTGGTTTTGTTTAGATCAACTTTTCAGTACTTCGTAAATCTGTTTCGTTCATGAATGCAGTTTTTATTACCCACCGTTCGATGAGAAACTATCGCGACAGTACAATCCGTTAGGGCAATAGAGTATATTTATTCCGTCCATTTACACTCATCGGTGCATGTTGGTCGCCCGTCTTGCTTTGTCCCTCAAACATTGAAACGTGTACAGGAAGGTTTATTAGTACTGAGATGTAATCGGTCGTAGGCCGTGATGGTTGGGACACTGGGGTGATGGTGACGAGCGACCCGTATTTGATAATCAAGACCGCTACCACAGTTGTTTTAAGCCCACTTCTGTCACTCGCGTCTAGTTATGCAATCGTAAACGAACGCGAACAAGTGGTCCCGCACAACGAAACGAAACGTTGGCCCTATGTGACTGTCTGTGCACCTCAGTGACCTATGGGCTCAACCGGACGATATGATGATCACACTGATGAAGTCACACATGCTAGGCAGGTCAGTAGGTACAAGTCTGACGAATCGCTATCTCGTGGTCGTCCAGGTTGGGGTTGGAAGAAGGGTGGCATATTTTCTGAAAGAAGTACTTGTTCTATTATGTAGCTACTCAACCACTGCTTTGCTGTACAGGCTTTTGAGCTAAACGCTTTGATTGGTAACCCTGATCTTTCTCCTGCCCAGGTCTGGGCGTCGTGGCAGTATCTCAACCCACATATAACCGTGAATATTTACAGCGCACAGTAATTCCTTATTGTATCAACCGTCTCACAGTATAAATTGGATCGTTCTATCTTCTGCATACAGCATGGTGGATAGGCACAGACATGCTGCTGCTGACCAACCCTTCAATACATTTAGGTTTCAGGTCCCTCCTGACCCACATTTCATGTAATTAGTCTGCAGGTCTCACAGCAGATATAACTAATCATAGTACCACTGCATCGGTAAGTTCTACCTCTGGCCACCCAACCCCAAGTCCCTCTCGTCCCTTGTTTAGACCTAGAGCACGAATTAATATAGGTGTGTTCAAATTCCATATTCTGAAACGGATAAGTCAGTAGGCCAACGTGGGTTGGGTTAATCAAATAGCGACATCTGTTGCATTTCGGAAACCAGATCCCAGGACACTAGTCACCGTAGTGAAGTGGCAGCACCCACTCCGCCTACTGGGTACTGATCGTACATTTTAGATGACTTCACGTCCGCTTCTACTGATCAGACTAGAGTAAGTGTAGTCGCCAGCGCAACGGCGGCCACCACACTGATAGATTTGGATTCCCGTTAACAGTAGGCTCCGCATGTTCCACCTGGTAGGTTTTATTAAGACCAACCTTCAGCAACATATCTTCAGACATTTTTCCATCGTGTCCATTTGTGTGCGTCGGTGTCAAGGAACCTTTCACTCGGACCTGGCCACTCTCTTTTGGTCAATGCACGTCTCCGGCACTGTTATTCTGGGTAGTGGTCTGAGCACCCAGGTAGATTTACTTGATGAAGCCGAGTCTTGTTTGAGGGGCAGATTTGGGTTGGTGTCAAATCGCTCGGATAATGGTGGGTGGCTGTTACAACTGCGCTGAGTATATATATATATATATATATATATATATATATATGGCCACTGTAAATTCTGGACATCATGCACTTCATTGTTGCACTTGGCACTGTCCTTCTGTGAATGAAAGCCCAGTTCAGGCAGACCGTGTAGTTGTTCGCTGTAGGTGTCTCGATTCCATCCTTGGAACTACAAAACTTGATGCTTTGTTTGCACAGGTATACCTTAAACGCCCGCCCGTTTCTGTGCAATGCATTCTTGCACCCACTTCCGGTACATGCTTAGATTCAGATTATGCGTTAGTACGTTATCGTTTTGTTGTTCTTGCGTTCGTTCGTCATTGACCTCATCGACCACAGCGACTGCTTGCTAGGACTCTAGCCAAGTCATTGGCAAGACATAAGTACCAATCTAGCCTAGACCACGAGCTTAGCAGTTCTTACTTTCAAGACATTAGTAACTGCTGGACCTACATCTCACAGGCTATTCATGAAGCAGGTAATATAGCACTCGACGCGGTGGTTCGTAAGTTAAATGAGCACTGGATCAAAGGGAACTTCCTGGAGTTGTTAGATGTTAGATAGAACATTTCTCTTGGTAGTTCATATAACAAGCTTAGAGGGGATATCCTCAGAAAGCTCAGGCGTAGCCTGATTTCCGAACACGAGGCTTGACTAACTGAGAAGGTTAATGAGATGGAGACCGCTACCGCCTTAAGGAACACAGCTGGACTCTTCCAGCTCATACGTAACACTGGGCCACGTTGATTATCTCTCAGTGAAGCCATCAGCTAGGCAGATGGCACACCCGTCCACGATAAGTCCAGAAGGTGAGAGCGTTGCGCACAACACTGTTTTCATGTTTCCATTGCGTTACCACCGAAAACTCGCAATGTAGCACTCTGATCGGAAGAATAGGTACTGTAGCACGCAACCAGAAGAGCAGATGGAGATTGTGTTCAAAGCTATATCACGCAATACATCGCGGTATTTTGAATACAACTGTCCTCCTTGCTCCTCGGACTTTCCGTTGACTCAGAGTCCCCGCACACAACGTAGCGGTAACTTCAAATCCAATCCATGAGCGCTTACTAGTTTCGATCGCGTGTTACAGTAGCATCCACCAAAAGTGGGATCCGTAATTGCATTTCCACCCTCTTGCGCAATAGAGCTACTGGCTCATCTTTCAGAAAAGATGAGGAAACGTTAATAGAAGCCTTGGCTCAGTTGTTTCAACTTGTGTGGATGACAGAGAACATCCCCCTTTGTTGCAGTCACTCGATATCAGTTCCCGTGTTCAAAAAAGGAGTCCGGGGCTCTTACGAAAACTTAGCTTCATCCCAGTCATTACTAGGGTTCTGGCGTCCATCATACTTCGTCTACTCACTGCGGTTTGGGAGACAGACATTGTGGAATAACAGCCGAGGTTTCGTCCTGGACGGAGATGCATTGATCAAATTTTTACTCTGCCGAATTCTGGAGCAGCGTCATACGTACCGCCGGTCAACGATTGTCATGCTTCTCGACTCTAATGGTGCTTTCTAGTCAGTCGATCAACCTACTCTTTTAGACTCACTTAAACACAACTGTACTGAACAAGTATGTGAACATAAGGTCGGCGTTTCATTCCCATACTTCAGTTCAGGTTAGGGTCTAGTGTGAATTGTTTGGTTATTTCATTACCAAAAATGGCGCATATCAAGGCCTTCTTAGACGAAACAATGGAGGATTGTTTGCGGCACTCACAAGATGCCCGCATTAATTTCTCACCTGGTGTAAGACTGACTGATTTTGGTTCTGCTGTTCTGTGGATTTTTGTTGATTTTTGTTGTTGGACATTTTCCAAACAGCACAGGTAATGTTTGATGCCATTTCGCGCTCTGCTGTGTACCTCGGAATTCTGTTAGTTGCCATATGTTTGAGACCGACTGAGCATCTATTTCGATTCTTGCCTGTAGAAGCTTCGGTGACTGGAATGAAATGTTGCCACTAAAATAAGTTACTGATTCCTCGCAAGTTGTTCTGAAACCTCGGAATGCGCTTTGTAGCCTCAGAGTGCAGTGTTTTTGCAGGCTTGCTTTTTTCATGGTTGTTTGGCCGCTAAACAACAGTGCGAAACCTCGAGGCGTTGGTGCCCTTGGTGATGCGGATGATGATGCGACCCATTATTGAGAATAATCTCAAACGAATAACGTGAACTGAAATTTCCTCCTGTTGGTCCCGATATCCGAGCAATAATAATTAATGGAAGCACTGACAAAGCAGACTCCGAATAAACAGTGTTTTGCTGTCTGACTCTTTGCTAAGTTGCGTGCGTATGTGAAGGTACTTGTCCTTGGGGCACGTGAATGCGTCAGGATGTGTCCAGATCCAATGCTGATCCATATCTCTATAATAGTTCAATGCGGAATGATATTCCTCGGATTAGAGTTATTCCGACTGTAACATAACCCTATTCCCAAAGCTGAAAACCGAAGTTGAGCTGCGAACTGATCTTCATGTAGAACCGTGTATCAGCAGCGTTTGCTGAGGCCATTGTGATTAGTGCAGTTGCCATTGTTTCTGTATGCGAATCCGGATACTCCCTGTCCATGCGAATTGTGTCGCATTGCGTACTGGAGTCACGCTGACCTGAAGTTTGTGTGGTACTCTGCTGCAATTAGCCAGGTGCACTGGTATGTCATATTGCTGCAAGAGCCATTGTGATTTGGATGATTGATGTATGAATTACTTGACAGTTCACTCAGTGAATATGCAGGCTGTGTTGGATTGAATTCTTCTCAAGTATCGTGAACATCAGATGTTTGTTTTAGCATGATCAATTTCCCCTGATTATCGGTTAGCACTGGTTTTTACACATGTGCTTTTGTCCATTATGAACTCTCATTTTCTGTTCTCCCCCTCGTGTGCGTTCGTTTTTCTCTCAGCTCCAGCTTCTCATATGGTGGGTTGCCCATTTGGGAAACATGGTCGAACAGCTTTCTGCGGTAATGACGAGCTCCAGCCTCTGTTAGATCAACAACTGCTCGCGATTGCACAGTGTGCTTCTCGTCATCAGTCGTTGCCAACGGAATCATCGTCTGGAAATGTGGTGGGTGTCTCCTTTGTTGTCTTTTTTATGGTTATTACTTGTTTACCTTTATGATAGAATTTTGTATAGTACCGGTGAATAGTTGAGAACTTGAATATGAATTAGACGGCTCTCCTTTAATCACGGCTTTCACGTGCAAATGGGCTTTCGGGCCACCCCTATGGGAAAGCAGCACGGGGATTTGAACTCCGGTCATCTTCTTATGATGTCGTCGTGTTAAGCACCACACCGTTGACCTCATATTGGGCACAGTCTAAGCATCATACATAAACAGTCCAGTACATTCGCTTATGGGCAACGCTCAGATTGCCTGATCGCTTCGAGGGTAGAAGCGTTAGATGTCCTGTTAACTTCGATCAATAAACGCGGCGACTAAGACTCTTGATTCAGGTCGAAGTCTTTGAGGCTAACAAACATGCTGAGCCGTATTTTTCCCTATTGATGACTAGTCAGGGATTCGGTTAATTTCAAGCCGTAGTCTTCGCACTCATGTAGACACTGGTGAGCCAGTACTTTTCCACTTATCCGACGTCCGTGGTAGTTTTCGACATAGAGACTGCTCTCTGAGACAGCTTCCATGGTAAAGGAGTTGTAGTGGGATGTGCTGATTTATTGATATTATTTTTCATGCTCCCTAATGCTGCGTCTTCTCTGGTGATTCTCTATAGTTCTGATTAGTTTCACTTCACACATTTGTACTTGTTTACTGATCTGTCACTTTTGGGGATATTGTTGGGAACGCTGGCAATCCGAGCCATATTACCTACAGCTGAAGCCGAAAATGCTACCAGCGAACCAGTTTTCTCTACACGTAGCTTCGAGACTTCTTAAATCTGCGCTATCAGCTGATATCTAGTCCTACATGTTGGTTTGGGCCCTTTTGCTCAAAACAGCACTGGCACCCACCTGAGTGGATACTGACCATTCAGGGTCTTCGGAATGGCGGCGATAAAACTGCATTAGAAGGAGACCAGCACGTCACCTGAACCATAGTTTTGAAATCAAATTCTTGATTCTGCTAGGCGACGTGTTTCAATTGCTTGGGTTCATAGGGTTGAAACTAATTTCTGCTGTTCTGTTCGCGTTGGCCTACGTACGTTGAATATTGCTAGTTTCATAGGTGCATGAGATTAAAACACATGGGAATTGTAATAAACCTGATATGGCTTGATATATTCGCTGAATGTGTTGTGGCTGAAGAGGCGGAAGTGATGAAGCTTGAGTTTTCATCAGGGGCATCAGTTCGAGCAACAACATCCACACGTGCATTCAGGACAGTATTCACACTGTCTGTTGAAATGAAAGAGGGAGATCACAGGTTTCTAGTGAAAGAGGAAAGTGTGTCCATTTACACTGCGTCGCTACGGCGGGTCACATTGAGTTTCATATTTGACAACATAAGGTTAAACGTTGGGCGATTGCCCACATCGGTTCGGATTTAGCCTGCCTCACCCGGCCTTTCAACCGAATGTGTAACCTGCAGAGCAGGAAGAAGCGCGGAGTTTGAGATCTGATTAGTATGTCGATTCGTGTTCATCTATGGTGTTCAGTGAGCCGCTGGCGATGGATTTTCGTTCTTTAGTTAGACAGTTCGGTATAATCAGTACACCATTGTTAGTGCAGTCGACCATCGAGTTTCGCAAGCCATCACATCTTGTCACGATCCTGACTCTAAACAACGGGTTCTTGTGACCCACCACGGCTATCATTGTAGTTCTCACTTCAGCTAGTGTTTTTTCCAGCTGGTACTTTGAAAATTGGCGGTTGTCTTGATCTCAACGCAGCTCGTAGGCTAAGCCAGTAACCGGGTGACTGCATCGACAATTGTTTACACGACACGCTCCATACAGCCCGATAGCGAAGTTGCCACAGCTATGGTTCGTTAGAACAATCTGTGTGCGTTTCATGTACTGGACGCTGACGTTGCTGACCCTCCGCAACAGTGAGTGTTTTAATCAGGGCACAACTGTGTCTACGGTAGCTTGCAAAGTTCCAATGTAAATCATGTAAGTTGCGAACCGACCAACGTAAATTCGAACCGTAGCAATATGGTCTGCTACGTTGCATTTACCCTTGTTCTTACTTAATGATGCTATAATGATTTACGTTATTCTTACTAAATACCAGTTGTTCTCATGAACACCATTCGGTGGATTCATTCGTGAGGATTTCATTAGGTTTCCACTCAAACTTAATTTATCCTGCAGCGTTGAGTTCACTAGAGGCAGAGAACAACCGTCAGGTGTATTTTCTAGGTGTTAAAAGGAATGCTTTAATTCGATGCAAAGTACGCCGAAAACGGACTTACATTGGACAGTTTTGTTTTATGAAATCAGAAGTATAATCTCATTATGATGCTTAGTTTAAATTGCGACGACACCCGGTAACTCCGACACTTTACAAGTCGAGATGAATGTTCCGCCTGATGTTTTCTTGCGGAAAGGCATCCCGATAAGTTTTATCCAGAAACCGGTGCAGTCGCACGAGCACAAACGCAAGTCACTTTTTAAGAATAAATCACGCTCTCCCCAATCTCCTTTTCAAAGCAGTTCGGCTCAGAGGAATGCTCGAAAACAATCAAAACAGCCTAAGCTACCATCGAGTTGTACGTGGGGTTCTCGCCGTAGTGTCGGAACTCAAAGACAAGCTGCCATATTTCACAGTCAGCATTATTGTGTGCTCATTTGCCATCTCATGCGGAGCAACTCTAATTGGCCATACGATGAGACTGTTGTCTGGTAAAGTACGCCCGTATGCTCTTGTGTGGTTGAACAATGATGCGAAAAAAACCGCTGTTGTGGTGGCTCTTGTCCATTTAGCCTACTCCAATCGCCTGTTTTGCTGAAAAGAAGTCATCCAGATCACCCGCAGACGCGCCCCTAATTCGATCAACGTAATGGGATTCAACATGTTGACTGCTGACCCAGTCTCTATTATGTGGTTGTGCAACCTTGATCTCGGCTATCCAGAAGAATTCGTGCAGTCAATATACCTTTCTAGCTCACAACCCCTTGGGACAATGTCTTCAACTTCTTTATCGTTCATTTGTAACTCATCTTGTTAACTGTTCTTACATTTGTTGCATTATGACTGATCAGGTATCAGACACGGAAAAATGGACACATTCGTCACCTTGTTGTCATACGGTAATTACTCAGCCAGTAGTTCTAGCCGAATGTCACGTTCATCAGCGACATGTAAAATTATAGATTTTCGTTTTTGAACTGTAGTACCGAAATCCCCTATTATGTCACGTAATCATAACCATGATCCAAAGTCACACGTCGAGCGTGCGATACAAAGCCGGTGTGACTGCGTTCCTCATGATGCAGCTGACCTAGCAATTGACGCTTCTTAGTCTGCAGTTGGCATCCCGATAACACTGGTTTAGTGGGTTATTGTTGGACTAACCAAGTCCACTATTAACTTGTCGTGTCTACGTTGGTCCAGAACGTGAAGGCACAACTCAGTGCCTCTCAGGCGTTCCGTTCCGTTCAGCTTTATCGCCAGAGTTAAATGTGTTTTTTTAACTGGGTCATTGTCAGAACCCTGTCACAATGATGCCTGAGCTAGATCATCAATCCCATGAAGCTAATTTAATTCTTTTTTCAATGACCTCTCGGAACTTCATTGGTCAGATGGGCACGATCCGCGTGATGTTTGCGCTGATTACGGTCGGGGCTTTTTAAACAGGTTATCCAGAGTGGATTTAAAAATGCTAATTCGTGAACTCTCCGCTTGCTTCACATCGGTTACTACGGGAAAAAGACACAAGCGATTTGGGATGGGCGAGCACATCAACCAAAGGTGAGGCCGGTACGCTTGATGATGGCAAACCAATGACATTATGCCATTCTGTTCAGAAAGTCATTGATTTACCACCACCGACATTACCGGTTCACCTCCCGTAACTATGTCTTTCTCTTATGAATCTTTGTAATAACCTGCGAGAAGCGAGCGAAACCTCTTTGCACGGGACATCTTACGTTCTACTGTTCGCCTTTCCGCACCCTCAGTTTACTGAGCTTTCGTATATTTTCTCCTCTTTGAGAGGTTCAACGAAGATCAGACCAATTTCCACCTTGACCATGGCTGTGTCAGTTCAGTTTTCACTCTTCGCCCTTCACCAGAAGTTGGACATCGTTACCTTTCCAAAGACCTATATGAACACCATTATCTGGCGACTTCGATTGTCTATCTACATAGTGTTCCTATGTTCAATAAAGGTATGGGGGGATCTTGTGAAAATCATAGGAGAATTAGTTTAACGCCGGTCCTATCTAAGGTTTTGGCATCCATTGTACTTCGTCGACTCACTGCAGTTCGGGAGTAAATATTAAGGAAGAACAGGCAATGTTTTGCCCCGGGCGGGCATACATAGACCACAGTCTTGCCTTTCGTCAAATTCTGGAGTAGCGTCATGTATACCGTCGGCCACTAATCGCCGTATTTCTGGACTATAAAGGTGAGTTCGATTCGGTGGATTAATGTGCATTTTTAGAGCCGCTTGAAAGCAGGGATTTACCGACCAAGTGTGTGAGCATTCTGTCGGTGTTTTACTCTCATACTTCCGCTCAGGTTAAGGTTTACAGTGAACTCTCTGACAGTGTCAGTACCATGAGCGGCGTACGTCATGGCTGTCCGCTCTCACCATTCTTGTTCATTGTTGTCATGGACCGAATAATGGAGGATTGTATCCGGCACTCACAAGATGTCGGTGTGGACCTCCTACCTGGTGAAAGACTGACTGATCTTGACTTTGCTGGGTACAATCTGTTACTGCTTGACAACTTTCAGGCAGCACAAACAATGCGCAGCGCTATTTCGCGTTCTACCAAGTACTTCGGAATACGCTTCTCAGCCTCAAAATGCAATGTGCTTCTGTGAGATTACTCTGATTACGTTGATTTAATGTTAGATAATGAAGCCATGAAAGTTGTTGACCGGTTTGTATACCTGGGAAGCTGCATCAGCGACGGTGGAGATGTAGGGAATGAATTAGAAGCGCGTATCTTTACGGCTAGTGGGGTGTTCGCCAATCTGACGACAGATAGGTATTTCGCTGAATTTTAAGGGTAGCGTATAGCAGACAGCAGTGAGGACTGTATTACCTTACGGCAACGAAACCTGACCGCTCGGGGCAGAAGACATGAGCCGTCTTCAGGTATTTGACCACTGATGTTTGCATTCAACCGTTCGTATCGGATGGCACCAATGAGTAAGCAACGATGAGGTCAGGAAGCGGGTGTCTGGCACTGGTTGTCAGATGAGTTCTTTTGTTCACTCCTTACATATTCACCGACTTAGGTGGTTAGGTCATGTATTAATGATGCCAACTAGTCGTCTGCCACACCGTGCACTCTTTGCTGATGCTGTGGCCGACTAGCTTAAGGTGCGAGGTGGGCAGAAGATGACCTGGCGTAGACGAATTAAATCGTTCACCAAAGGGTTGGTCACTGTAGATCGGGTTGGGCTTCCTGGCTGGTAGCCTCGCGATTCACAGAGTCGCTGGCTTGAGACTTTAGGTGTGATGGCGGCTAATCGAGCTCAGTGACGTGAATGTTGTCGTTGTTTGGCCGAGTTGTCTGTGAAGTGAGTGCACTTAATGAGACGGGTCAGTGAAAGCCGTAAGGAAGCTGTCTTGCTGATGACGTCTTACTTTCACTTACAGCTCGGTTTTTTTGTTTACAATGATGTTGAATGTTTGAATATGGGTACAGCTATTTTTATCACTTGGGTGCCTTCCTGTCCTCTTCTTTCTTCTTCTCTCTTCCTGCTTTTTTCTTCCTCATGTTTATTTGGTAGTTAAGCCTAAGTGTGAACCACAGATGCATTGCTGTCTATGTTGGCTATAGTGTCTCGATCATGAGTGAATTGATGAGGTCAAACGTGTAACCTATTGCGATTCCGTGTTTGGTGCGTAAGAATACTCTGTTTCTGGCCTGAATTTGAGATGCCGACCCATATTGCGTCACCGTGTACACTGTTCACTTGTGGATCCAACCGTTTTTTCTGTGCCACACGTTTCGGTCCAGTCGGTCAATGTGCATGCCGCCGAAACAGCAGGCGAGCTGGCAGCTGACGTGTGAGGCAGGTTTTTCTGGCGGCGCCATTATCAGAACTTTGGAGAATGATCCTGTGATTTGAAGTTGATGGCAATTAGGCGGCATGGTTAGGGCTATTAACAGCAGATTCCAACTTATGGCTTGTCTCTTTCGTGAAGGAGGTTGGTAAGGACCTGATTGTTTGAACCGTTTCACTTTGGCCATTTGTTGCCTACAGCTACTTGCAGCAACCTTGCTGGCGTATCCATTCGCAGGTAGTGAATTTGTTAAGGGCTTCTTGTAATACTTTATGTGCTCGATTGTGCATAACGAAGCGTTTACACCGATCCATCGCTCCAGTAGTCGGTGGATGTAAGTGAGAAGACGTGCGTGTTGTTTGCCTCAAGGGGTTTTACAACGGTTGTGCCATCTGTGGCTTACAACGTAAAATATCTTGTACAAACTGTTAGTGATTTGTATCTTCTTCATAGGCGGTCAGTTCACATAGGAAATGCGTGAAGGAGTGATGAAGCGCCCATAATCAGTAGATGTTAAGAAATCATCGGTATAGCGTGCATACTATAAGGAACGGTCTATTTAAGTTGACGGTTTGTATTTGACTATTCGATGTGAAATATCTGCTATTGTGGAACCTACCGAACTGTTTTTTGCCACAAAATTATTGCCTGTAAGCAAATCCATCGAACTCATTTTGTGAAAATTATACGCCAATGATTTTGGGTGTTCGACCTTCGCAGACTACATGTACATTCGTTGGTATTGCAAATGATCAATCAGTTTGCACTGATCAGCTACATCGAACCTTACATGGGGAGTTGTACGGCTGTCTCCCTCATCTGGCTGCACTTTTACGCACATGCATTTACTTCTCGACTTGCCTCAGTTGATTTCAGTTAATTTTCACACAACCCGCCCTGTCTATCGGTACTCTAACTTACTGGACTATTTGCCTGGAGCACCATAGATGGGTGAACTAAGATTCCACTAATTGGCCCTGAAAAGTGAGCACCTTCTATGTCTATGTGGTCTGCTTCTATCGACTTCGAGTCCAACTAAATCCAAGTTATTTCGTAACTGGGTCTGTGAAGTGTTTCCGCTGTTAGGCTACCTAACCCCCGCACGGGACTCTATCGGTCAGCCAGGACGTCATCACCATCATATATGTGATCATCCTGAACCAACCGTATTAGACAGCGCTGGGCTTCACAATCACGTTACTCAACATCATTAGTAGTAGCTTTTCTAGCTTTGAGTTCTTATGGATCGAACCATTGCCAGTATGGTCCAGAACGACCTTTTAATTCCTTCCAATTGACTACCTAACGGCCTGTGTATGCACTTAATTGTCATCAATTTAGATTGTAAAAATGTTTATTGGCATCCACGAGTCGTTCACGCTTGGTGCAATACACTTACATTCTTCCATCAAATTTCTTGGGACGAAATGGCGATTCATCGGTCTAACATACAGTCGACAGCCGAATTTTCGTATTTACTAGGCGTACCAAGCCCCGTGAGATTATGCAGTGAAATTGGGGCACGCTGAATAGTCGGTATTCAGCAAAGATCACGTAATCGATCGATAAGCAAAAGTGTCAATAATAGCTCTCTTTGTTCGGTTTGGGTGAATGGGTGTACAATTGCTGCATAACAATCAGCTTCGTCTGCGAGGGGTGTAGTGTGTTCATGTGGCAGTTGCGCATCAGCGAGAACCACTAATGTATTACTCACTGTGATGATGGTAGTACGTACATTCGAGAACTAAAGGGCAGGTTTCAACACCAGGAAGTCGAGGGGCCAGAAGCGACTATTGGTACAATATACGCGCACTATGAGGGACCTGTCACCAAGGCGAATGACAGTGTACTACTGCCCAATGTGTGTGGACACACATCGACCATGTAAATGAGTGTACGCGTTCGTTGTTTTTTATGTTTTAATGTAACAGTTACGGGATTTCATGTAATAAAAAAGTTTGCAGGCCAAACATCTTTTGCGATCGCAACACAATCATTGCACATGTAAATGTGTGGCGAATCGAGAGTGAGCCAACCGATTTTAACTACACCGTCACTTTTATCTACCAGTATGTGGTTTCTGTGCACGGAAGAATTATCTCTTTAACGTTGTCAAGTCAGTTATACAAGGCAATATTATGAACTGAAATAAAGGTTAGGCGTCGTTAATGTGCTCAGTTCACTTATGAGAAGAAACGCATGACAAATAAGCTTGTCTTCAGTTAAGCAGATGAAAATATGCATTCATTAGTAAATTCGGCATCGATTATGTACATTTTTAAGAAGTACTCATTGACTTACTCTTTATATTCGGCAACTCCAAGCAATGCCTCACGTAACATGATCTGATGATATCAAGATGAAACAGCCGGCGAGCCAGCCGGATCGTCCAGGGTCAAGTTTGATTTCAACTGAACACCAGTTTTTCAGCTTCTGCTGCTCCGTCCTAGAATTAGTTTATATATCAGTACAGCAGAAGAATTTGTAGTATCCACAATATTAAATCACTCCTGCCGATTTAAGGTAATTTACTCAGTACCGCGTACTCGACAGTTCCAATAACGCTTGTTCAGACGGTCGGGATGACCGGACTATCATCAAAGTCCGAAAAAACGTCAGAGAGGGTGATCGAAAGGATTGGAATTTATACGGTGCTGGTTGATAAAATTACAATAAGGGTGTTATCTCACTTTGTGTGTGAATTAATCAGATACACCATTTATCCAACGGGAAGACGTTCAAAATGGAGTAGCCAAACACAAGTCAGCAAATAGCCACCATTCAACGGGAGTGAGCTCATTAGAACGATCGGATAGAGATGAAGTTGAGAGCGTGTCAAACAATACCAAGGAGAAGACTTTTAATGGATGAGCAACAAAAGTTGTAAAAAAAGCAATTATGGTGCGAAATTCAGCATGATTGCTTACTGCACACAACAAAGACAAGTAAAGGCAAATTTAGGATCAGCTTTCTACAAACAAAACAAACATGCCTCAACAAATTCATCGCCCCACACCACACAAAACTCCAGACAACAAACGTACCAAGTGAACTTCAACAGATCTAACACTCAGTATTTGCTTTTCATTGATGTGCTGCTGTGCGGTTTGTGGCAAACTAAAAATTTCCACGTCCCCTAATGATGTACTTATTTTTGCCATGCAACTAACCTGATTCAAGGTCACAATGCTAGATCCTGCGCCTCGTTCAGTTGTTTGATGGTTTCTTATTGTTTGAAGAACAAGCACCGACGTTGGTGAACGTTTTTTGAGAGGTATTGCTGTTCACTTTTAACTATTTTATCACGAAATCGACCTGAAATTTTTGGAGGCAATCCCCTTAGCTGGCTGTGTAGGTTTTTAAACTGGGCGCTTACAGGTGGTTAATCGTTTATTCAACGGATGAATGTATGGAAGTGTGGATATCTACGGGGGTTTGGCAGATTTTTTGTGATCACTAGCAGTGCTGAACAAGATTGTTGATCACGTACAACTCCAACTTCGTTGCCGCTTGCCGAGTTGAATACGTGTTGTCTGCCCGTTGGCCTGTGAAGATTTCTCCGTTGAAGCAATGAAAAGTCTCATTTGAGATAAAGTGCTTTAAACGTCAAGATATTTGGCCCAGTTGAACTCTTCCCGGGTCTTTTAAACGATGGAGGTCCAGCCTTGAACAAGGAATTGGAAATTCTGAGTTAGTGAAGTCGTTTCCAGTGACTTAGATTTGACCAAGGTCATCATCATTTTCAAACAGACCTGACGCAATTCGCACTCCAATCGTTAAGGGGTTAGCCGTTTTTTTATTTGATCGAAACCGTTTACAACTATTGTACCCCACCAATTAAGCTTAGCACACGAGGAACACATCAGAACGTATCTGCGATTTGCCGTGGTTCTGTTTACACAGGTTACATTTTCACACTTTGTTAGATGTTTGCACTGTCATTCATACAGATGACCTGTGTTTGTTGTGCTTTGAGACTGTGATGGGGACGCTCGTTTCATTGGGCTAAGGCGCACTTCGAAACCGTTTACTGACTGTGTGCCCTCGAAAGGTGTGTAGATTTCACTGCCTAACCTCAGGCCGATCTTGGGCACGTTGGGTGAGATGCAAGAAGATTATCCAGCCTCCGTTCGCCCATCCAAAGGTACAAGAAGTAAGGTCTTAGCGTTCACTCCGACTTACTGTAAAGGTGACTATATGGAAATGGGAACAGGTATCAAACTTCGACGCCTAGAATATTCCGACGACATAGCTCTAATCTGTGACGGTTCGCGGGGAGCCCTTGGCATCCTAGACGGATATGAAGGTTTAGGTTATGATCTTTGTATCTTCTAAGTGCAAGGTGTTGTCTTTAGATTGACAAGACTCTGCACCTACTCTTGACTTAACTGATGAGAGGTTGGAGGCAATCAAGGTGTTCACATAATTTGGTTATTGTATTAACAGCGGCGAGCTCTTTGATGGAATGGCAGGTCGTGTGGCTGAAGCTCGAATGACGTTCGCTAACTTACACCATTTGTTGCACCGGCATGATGTCATTTCTTTTTTGGAAGGCGATATGTATAGTGCAATATAGTGTCCAGCATGTGATGTGGGCTCTGACATGGACAGTTGCTTCGATGGAGCATTTCCGGTTTTCTGAGTAGAGTCACAATTATATTGAACACTTCTGGTTGGAGACGCTGTGTGATGTGGCGAAGATGCAGCACCAATTCTTTTCAAGTTTTGGGTCTATTTTCTTCACTTCATTTTCCCTTTTCCCACATCCTCCTCTTTCATCCCATATAACTTTCTTTTGTTGTAGTGTATCTATTCAGCGGTGGACTTCATCCTATATATATATATATATATATATATATATATTACCCAGTTTGTAGTTCGGATCACGTTGATGTCTTAAACTGCGATCACTCGCGATGTTTAGATTCACTATGTCTTGTCTTATAAGAGTACGTACCTGTTCGAAAGTGATAGATGTTTGTATGTGTTAAACTTTGGCGGTGATTGGTTAGAGTTGTCGAATAGGTTTGTTTTTCTAGATGCTTGTACATGTGTTGATAGAGATACGAAGAAAGCAGTTAGCATTGCATTGCAAAATCTTGAATGCTCTTTCCTTATCTACGTCAATTTTGGTGGCAGAAGGATGTATGTCTATCGTATTGCAGATTTGTCGCTGGATTTATACCTTTTCATTCACTGTCTGTCTCAAAACACACTTCGCCGGATAGCATTTCGTTCCTTGCAACGTAAAAACAGCTTTCCGGGTCTTGGTAACTTGCATTCAGTTGCGCGACCCGGTCAACGGTGACACATGAAATTTTTATGGATTATTGTTGGGTTCTGTTGTTTGAAAAATAACACCATATTCCCTTTTGCTCTTGTCTTTTGACAACACATCTACCTTTCTGTCCACCCAATTACGCTGACGATCAAGTGAAGATGATCACTTTGCGTACGTGTTTCAAATGAATCATGTAAGCTATTCACTTAGTAGTCGCTCAACTTTTACCCTACTGGCACTTCGGTTCAACTTTGTTGCACAAGCGTATAATTCACACAGCTGCAAATTTCTTTCGTCATTCTCATCATTATGTAATGAAGTGGGATGGTCCACGTTATCCAGATCCATCTTTTCTCACTTTGTGTACTTGACAACCATACACTGCAACCGCGTTACCTGGTGATAACGTCCTACATCTTGTTGTAAACGACGCATCCTAAATGTTAATCCAATGTCTTGTTCATTCTGTACGAATTGATGAACTCATCGGCTGCGCTAGCATAGGTCAGGGATTGGAACTTCCGTCGCTTCATTTACCTGTGCTCTTTTGTTTCATTCTTCTGCAGCCCATTCAACTACGAGGTTTGGTATGTGGGCTAACAGTTTGGATATGTTACTTGTGAATAAAGAGTGGCCAGTTCTTTGTCTTGACTTTTTCCTTCTTTGTTTAGCTCTCCGCGTGGATATCTTTTTTGATATATTGTTTTAAAGAGCACTGCATAACTTCCAAAGATGGACATTTTACGTGAACAAACATTTACTGCGTTACGGGTAGTTTTTCCCTACGACCAAATATGGACGTACTGTTCATTGTGACTGCCGCCTATTTCAGGCACTTTCCCGTCCCACTTCTTTATTCTATCTATGCTCTCTTGCACTTTCTCTCTCCTCAAAGTGCCCCTCTGGACTAAGAAGACAGAGCAGTCCTGGTTGCCAACGCTCTACAGGATCACCGCCCATCCCTTCGCTACCACCATCATGCCCCTCCTCGCGGAATGGGGTCAGCCTAACTACCCCGTTCAGTAAACTCAACTTACGTGGACGGTGTCGCGGTGTCAGTGGTGTGGTTGCAACAGCCATTAGTTCCATAGTCAACAGTGATGCGTACGTTCGTCCGGTCCCGGGCGCGATAAACTCGATCAGCCCTTCCTCGTTGGAACCAATCCCTCAGGGTCAAGAACTGTCTGTCACCACGACCAATTTGGCTATGGCGACCACTCCGAACAAAGTTCACTCACCAGGTATGGTTTGCTGACCTTTTCAAGGTGAATTAGTTAACCCGACCGAGTTGTGCACTGTTTTTCTGCGTTTTCGTTGTTTGTTTGTCACTAACTTGTCCCCCAGTATAAAACGGAAATTTCAAAGTTTCAGATATGCCCATTACGATAATGAGAATGAAGAGAATAATTCATATTCAGAATCGATGGTCGATCTGCGCGGTCAAACCAATGGAAAAGCGTGACGTAACCGACCAACTGACGGGCCAGTGACCTAGTTTCTCCGTAATAAGTCTGATCGATATCTCGATCTAACTCTACAATCTCCTTATGTCATTGTACCTGTCTGAAGATAAATGATCGAAAACAGAAATTTCACGGTACGCAATACAATACTATTGTGTATTGCAGTGTCATTTGTCTGGCTTTGTTCCGGCTGTACCGAGGATAGTCTCCTTCAAAAATTTGGATTGGATATCGTCATTTTTCCACCTGCCTTTTGCCCACACACGTCACAGGTCGATGTGTATCGATGACAACCGCTCTAATCACATCTGCTGAGTCCGGCACTGATAACACGAATAGTTTAACTGACTGATCGCACACATTTGTTTCAAAGCCTCTATTTCCTACTGCAGTAAACGGATGAAAAAGCAGTTGAACATATGGATCATGCGGATTGTAATCAAATCATTAGAAATAAAAGAGGTGAACAAAAAACCATGGGTACGCCAATATGGAGCGAGAAATATCATTAATCAGAATACTTTTTTGAAGAAAGTAGTTCTGCTCCAACAATATGGTCATGATGATGTAAACGGTGGTCATCTAATTCAACAAATTTCTGGTTCAGTTCAAGCAGGTTAAAACCAAACGAACTAGCATTTCGACCCTCTCGGATAGTCGTTAAATACGGTCAATTACAATGTATTCGTGGCAACAGTTGTGTTGGTGTATGATAGGTGTTTATAAAACAGCAGTTTTATCTGATCCACCTGACTTAGGGACCACACTTGGTCAGTATCCGGTCGTGTTCAGTTTTACGCATCCCGTCCGAGGCTGCCATATCAGTGTCACCGGTTGCCGAATTCAAGCGCACCTGTTAGGGATACCAAGCCTAGCTATCGGCAATTTTACGGTAGGTTGAAGCTGCTTTCAGCTTTTCGCCTTTGCTATTTGTCCGTTGCATATCGAAGTGTTTGGTACGAAGCGCTTAAGTATCTATTCTGATTTCGAACCATCCTTTCTACTTTCACAATTTTATTGAGTGATCTTTTTCATTCTCTTCATCTCAAGCATGTTACTTTACTGCTGAACGCACACGTACATGTAACCAGGTTACAGTGAAACACAACCATATGGGGACAGATAAGATCGTGACAACTATGCACATAGAAGTGGGTACTTATCGTCGATTTTTTGTTTGTTGATGTAACATTTTGAGCATCGGCGCAGCTTCATTACGAGGCGTCTCTGACCACACAAACCGATGGATACATTTGGTGAATATCTTCAGGATAACTTACACGATGTGTTCGTTTGTAACACGCAAAAGAACGCTTAGTATGTTGGTAACGTCCACCTTGTGATCCGTTTCGAATATTTGCTCAGCGATGTACAAGGATGGAGTTTGGGCTCGCGAGGCTGCTGGTGCAAACAGGGCGACCAATTGGGTTCGCCGATTTGAGCACCACGAGACAAACTATTTCTCCCTATGCAACGCCTCACGGTTACGCACCAGACTGCGAATCAGTTGGGATATGATCTAATCTCCGTGGTTCCCCCTGTCTGAAATTATCTTCAGTTGTACTGCTTGCTGTATTGCGCGAAGTTGAGCAGTGTAGTAGGTTCACGAAATGATTGCCTTCAGGAATTGCTTCAATGTCTCAGGCCAGCCACAACGCTCATAAACTACATCTGCGACGTAACATTCTTCTTACTTACCGCTGTTAAGCAAACATTTCCCGTTACATTCCTTTACTGTTGCGCTTCCTTTTTCTCATTGTCTGAAGTAGATCAGCTGTTTTTGGTTAGCCTGCAAACCAGCAAACATTCGTCACGGTTTCAGAAGAGGTTGAGAGAGGTTCTGCAAATCGCTTGTCCCAGTGACTATTATTGACGTGCTGGGCAGCTACTTGTTGGATCTTATAGACATCATTTACGCCAGAGAATCCAACCCACAACCCATGAATAAGTGCCAGATTGGTAAGTTACCATCTAGTAGGAGTCTTCCTAATTATTAGACCACGAGTTCGTGGTCTCCGAGACTGCGGGAAGGTATGCGCTTCCTTTTCGCAGAGGTTGAAATCGATTGTGAGCTCGATTCTCTGGCAGAATCGGCGTTGACGAGACCGAACGTGGTCGAAACAGCTGTCCATCATTTCACTGGTCGTTACTGGGACTGACTGTTTTCAAAAACGTTCTCGTGAATTGGGTCTTCATTTTTTTCACATAGGCTAATGGATATCCACAATCTTTTGGAACGAACCAAAGAGAACCAACTTTCTCTTGCAGCTTGGTGCTAATGCACATTCGTTTTGTCATCGAAAACTGGGCATCGGCTCTTTTGTATGCTACGAGGTAGAAACTTTGGAAGTACGGATGTTGGCCACTAAGTGTTCGTTTCATGTACATTATCCATGCAGTCGACGGCTTGTTGTTCCTCCGATTTAATGGAATGTATAGAAACGACAGTTGGTCCTCCATTATCAACTTGATGCTCGAATATGCTTAGTTGATTACTGCTAACAGTTGCGCTGAACTAGTAGGTTACGCACGAATAATGCCTCTCCGTTGTTTTGTTGAGCTTTTTTTTGCGTGAAAATGTCTGTTCAACGTCCTAATTTCCTCCGAATTTTTTTCCCTTATCAGTTCTCAGTTGACCTGAGTGTATGCTCGCCTTCTTGATTTCCCCAACTCCTACACTTACAGTGAATTCAGCGAATGCACCGGTAAGGCACCGTAGCCCTTTACGCTTCATTTCTGGTGTCGTGTGGACGTAATCTCTGGGATGAGGGATTTGGTTTCGAGCATGACAGCTCACTGGTCATTAGAATTCACGTGGCTCCCTCTACAGTGTGCCAATCATACGATGAGTTTCCTCGCATGCGAAGCACTGTTGTTGAGGCGGTTATCATTTGGATAGTTACGATCGAACGGCTGATTTTAACCACAGTCGGAGTTTGTGGTTTTGATAGTCTTAGATCAGTTTATTCACGTGGCTCTCAGTCAATTAATATGATCAGTGACAAACGTAGTCGTCATCATATGGTAACGATATGAACGCGTGTCATACAAGCGTTTGAACTGGTGTTGTATGGCTGTCTATAATATTGATGATTGAACTGGCGAATGATGTGCAAGACGGACAGTATTATCTGTACGGATGCTTGCAGTTCGCTTCCTGCCGGCACCACCGGTTGTAAGATAAAACGTCAAGGTGATCGTTCTCGAACCATTCTGAGTGGAGTGAAGAGGCTCAGACCTGTCAAATGCATAGTCTGAGCTCTCACCAAGTTGCTGGATTTTCTGAAATCCAAACAAAGGCTACGTATGTCAGCCATTGTTTACACGCTAGTTTCTTTACCTCCTCCCTCATATAGATTGTCAAAATAACAGTAAATCGGACGGGTTTTACTCGCAAATTATGGAGTGACTGAACTGTTCTACACCCGTACCGTTGGTTGCTCATTTAAAGGTTCATGGAATTAACGAACTGTCTTGACCACAATCTTTATCTCATCGCAGTGGTGATGGCAGACACAATGCTTCACTACTCGATACTTCGGCAATATTACGGAGATGCCGATTGCAAACAGTTGTTGCGTTCGATTGGTTTTGAACGGAAGGGACACGAACACATTTCGGAAACCGCAATAGTATGTGACGACGTGGTTTGTCATTCGCCTTTGGTATGCTTGGTTCCATAGAGCGATTACCAAGGTGCTCGATCACTGCTGTTACTGCCTAGCCACCCGATCTTAAGTCCTATCGAAGACGTATGGAGTTTGGGGAAGGGTGATGTCGCAAGCCCAACGACTCGTGATACTGTGGTGGCTAACGATTCCGGTAATGCAAATCAGCAAAATTAGCGAACGCGTATGCTGATGGCGATTCCCAAGGTCGTGGTTAGTGAGGTCACTAATGTTAACCGCATCAGGTTTGCTCGTTATTCTGTGAATTTTCACGCGGACATCTTAAGCGGGAGTGATTCACCTTGTAAAGGCATGAACGAAAACCTACATTGTAAGAACAACCGCGGTTTGATTGGTCTACCCATGCTATAATTATACTGCTTTGGTTTTGTATCAATGACAAAATGACATGATTTACATGCAACATTGACGGAAGACAATTAATTTACTTCACTAGCCTGAATCAGTTCATTGTGGGCTGTCTTGCTTCCAGGATGATAACTGTAAGCGCGAAGAAGGAATTTCACGATAACTGTTTTGGCAGCTGGGAGTTGTTCTGCTGTCCCAGCCTGGAAACAATGAAACATGCACGTTAGATCAGACTTATTCCACCTCCTTTGGCAATGGCGTTTTTCATGTCAACATAGAACCAGTCAACCTGAACACTACGTGAAGTAACTTTTTCACTCTGGTTGTAAGATCAGTCTACCACAATGTACCCACTGATTACAATTATAGATAAGCGAAGTTTACTAGCTGGTGTCATGGTTCTCGTGATGATAGCGGTTGGTCATTGAGTTTCTCCAAATGTAAAACTTATATAGCTAACAAATCAACGGTACATGAAACTTGGCTGTTATCAAAGTGAGAAGGCGAAAACCACAGCCAGTTACTGTAACCGAGCTATCGATGGGCTCTCGTTTGCTCACCCAGGAAAGTTTAATTCAAACCTCCTTCCAATCAGTCAATGGGTATTATCTGGTTCTTGAACAACGCGCGAACCTGGTTGAATTCAACTTGTACCAACCAAAATCTCCCATCACACACAATGATCTACTCATCACTCAACAGATTTACTGTTTTCTATGAGTCCAGCTTGACGAGCAGTCCTAATCACAAGGGTTATTGATTGAAGCTAATATGGCATGATAATAAGTTACATCTCTTTTATCAGAGCTGTCGAGTAACCTCCTCAGATCTGTTCAAGTGTTCGGGATGGTTCTTCGAAAGCTCAATGGAGATCACACAAAAACGGTGTCAATAGGGGTGTATGCAAACTTTCATAACTCTTGAAACGAGGTGACGAGAGACGAAAAATACTTCCAAACGAACCACACAAACTGAGTTTCCTGATTTCCATGAGAACCTTATCGGTTTGGCGGATCCAGTGCACATAACAATGGTGCACATTTCTCAACTCGCCTGTCAGGTGTGCACTTGACTCGGCGCGGTCAGTACACATAATCTCATGCAGTAGATATTATTAGTAATAGTACGATACGGTAAAGGAAAGAATCCGCCGGCAGAAGAAGCGTAGTAACAGGGAACGGAGTTACAGTTCACAACAAAAACCATTATACGCATTACTGGAGGCATAGTTCATATTGTGGACTTGGGATATGAGGCCAGATTTTTGTTTATATGGTTATATGAGACAAGTGTCTGAAATGCTAATCAAGGGAATCTTAGTAATAGTTTTCAGACATTTAACCACAAGGGATTTCGTTGCAATTTACTGAAAGTACATTAGAAAAATGTCGAAATAAATCTTAACGGGTGGGGAGGGACAGGAACATCGGAAATCCGGCCAAACCAGTATGTTGACAATTGTGTGACACTTCGTTACTGGCTGGAAAATGTCCGAAGATGGAGTCTTTGAATTATCAATTAAACGTTAGATATCCAGCGTCCGGAAGGTGTTGAATATTATCTCGCATGAAAAGAATTTATTTTACGCAATAAACAGGAAAACCCAAAATTATCGTGCGAACTATGGCGACATTTTTCAAAAACTGTTATGTGATATTAAGCTTTGTTTGTTGGTTCATTGGAAAATATGTCGCTAGCCAACGGCTTTTATAGCTTAGTATGGCAAGTGGGTGACTAACGGCTTTATCATAATTGAATTTCTACAGATTTTTTTAAATAGGTATGCGTTATACAAAAGGTATTGATCAAAGTGAATATGTAGTGCAACACTGTGACGTAAAGTAAATGAATGATAGTTTAAGGGCGAATACATTCTGGTCATTTACTTCCACGTGTTGCGCATGGGCTGCTTGATGTTGTCATCATTGTCATCATCAACATCCCTAAAACTGACCAGAAGGTACGAAAGCATGGTTTACCACTCCCGTTAACAGTGATGTGGAATATCTCAGGAGAACAAAACGTTACTGAAAGAATTATAAGGAGATAATGGGAAAAAGACTAAGCAGAAGAACTAGCATTAGTATGAATGCGAGTACTCGATTGATTGCGGTACACTGCCATCTTGGATGGCGTTTCTGAATGGCGATTTGATTGATCACACGGACCCCAGGCAGACAGGCAACACCTATCCACTTTGTTGAATGAGACAGTCAGGGTCTTCATATTTCGCGACCGCATTGTTGCTTGAACACCACTTGATCTACTCTGCCACCTTGATGTGGTGGTCAGGCTTGTGCACTACATCAATCCGGAGGATTATGCTGACTAGGATTTCGGTCCTCATGGATGTAACCTTATCAAACAGGCCAAGGATCAGTCAGACGAAAGGCAGATGTACTCTTAGGATTGTATATCACTACTGACAACGAAGGCTTGCCTAGATAGTGATGTACTGTCCCACGAGCATACATCAGAACTATTTTTATAGTCACGGCACTGCTGTCTTTGGAATCAAGAAAAAGGGGGGTTAGAATAGTTATCCTAAAATAGGGAGCATTCCGATCGCCCAGCGGTTGACTATGACAGCCGGTCTGTTATCCATTGCGGTCGAAAAACATCCGGGCTGCTGATAACGGTTGCCGTTAACAAGTGATACCATAGCATCCACACATTTTGCGATCTATCGATTACTCATTTGTAGTTTGACAGGGCATATTACAATAGTGCTGAGATAGAAGTGTCAGAAAGGGTACTCCCAAAACAGCATCATCGATGTGTTTGTGAAAGAATTCACTCGCATGAAATGAGAAAGGACTGGAACAAGATGGTACCCTGTAGTACGCCGGAGCTGGGTGTCACATGATAGGACATGATGTTGTTGAATCAAGCTTGCTTTGTTCTGTTGGTTAATGTTGTGTAGTGTCCACTCCAAATCCCCTTCAAACAAAACCGAAAATAATCGGGACTTGATAAAGAGAAACCAGTATATAGCCAGTGCGAAAATGTGTTATAACCACTACCCACTTTATGAATCAGCGTACACACTAGGAGTATAGATACTGATTCACAGGGGTCTGAGTAGTTGAAGCCAAATGTTCGTCTCGGCTAGTATGAGATGAGCTGACCCACGCAGAGTCAACCACATCGTGTGAGAACGAAACAGTTCTAGGTCAACTAAGGATAGTTGTTAAGGCTGGTCAACCATGAGAGATAGGCCAGGGCTGCCACAAGTGATACTGTAGAACAGGACCATACTTTAATTGGTTGCTGTCCTCAACAGTGGAATAAACGTCTGATCTATCACTTAGGCTAGGTTTTACACCATAAGTGTGTAACGACCTAAATCCGCGAGAGAGTTGTTTTGAATTTCGACCGCTCCAACTACCCATCTGAATGCGCACCACCACTGTTGTTCTAGTTGAATGGCGTATATACTGAAAAACTAAGCAAACATTTTTTAAACATTACCTACTCCGAACTAGTTTCTGATCTGGGTTAACTGTGTGTGCAAGCATCTGACATTTTGGGAAGTATACATGGGAACTGATCACAACGAGTCCAACAACTGCAGGTCGATCATGTTACGTTCGGTTGCCTCAGAGATCGTAGATACTGGCTGAATGTCAGTTATGCGAACAACTAATTCGAATTTTACAATCGCCTGGTAATTAAATATATTTTGAAAGTGATTTTCAGACACTCCACTCTTTGCTACTGTTCGAGAAGAACGGAGAAAAACGGTTGATGAGGACTAACCAGTTAATGTCCTCGTAGATTTTTCCAGTGTTCGACCGAGTAGTCCATACAATACTTTGTAGGTATGGTACTTCTATGGCCCACTGATTACTTTAATGTCAAAATCAATGGCGCATTTTCCGATCAATACTGTGTGACCAACATTGTGCCATAAGATCTCGCAACAGGGTCTTGCTTTTACTTGTGTAATCATGCTCAGAATCTTTCAGTATGCCTGGTCCTGGATGCTGCCATATGCTTGTGTCAGTGAAATCGGACACATATTGTCTAATTTCGCATAGACAACGGAACTGTTGGATGATTTGCACGTCTTGCACTGCCAAGTTACAGATAACCGTTTCCCGTTTAACACGACCAAATGCAGAGTTACACGTCCTTTTTCTTTTTAGAGCTGTACTGCATATCTTCTTGATGGTGTAAAATGTAGTGCCACTATCCATAAGTCGGACGTAGGAACGATTGTTTCAAATGCCCCTAGACTATCTACCAACTGTATACCAACGGTTTTGAAGGTGCTTGCGTTACTCTACGCTGTTTGGAGTCTTTCATTCAGACAGTCCTATGGTTATGTTCAACTCAGTGGTATGTCCTCTTGATATACATACCCATAGTCATTTGCCTTTTTCAAGACATTAGCCTTGTTGAAAATGCGTAAGGAAGAACCACGAAGGGGGGGTTACAACACTTTGTTCATCACCTTATTCAGATAGATTGTGTAAACTGAGATGGTTTTCAATGTATTGTCGACACTTTAAGGACGTGGGGTCCTCTATCATCCTCAATAACCATGAAGAAATACCCATTTATCTAACGCAAACACCCGCTGCAGCACCAACTGAGCCGTCCAATTTTCCGACAGCGCTTCTTCGACGTCCGAATGTGTCCACTCTGAAAGAATCTGTGGTAATCTGTCATAACAGCACCACCAACAGAAAAATACAGACACAAAAGTGACGCGCACATTCAAGAAACCAAATCAAAGTCATTGTGGTAGGGTGATGGTCTGACACATCTCTCATTTGTTAATTCGTTGTGGTTTGCTGCATGCTGGCGTGCGTTTGTAATGTTCTTAGCAGATTGTGGTTGGGTTTGTGTCCAGTTTGTGTTTAGTTTTTATTTCTCTCCACCTTATGTTGGTTGACTGTCTTGATATGACGGTGTCTACCGATGTCCGCCTTTTCTCTGACCTACCTAACTCGGGATTGTACGTTTGTGAACTCGCGTAGCCTCCTCTGACCTGTAAGTCTCTTGTGATTTTTGTGACTCTTGTGGACGTTACTTCTGCTTCTGCAGTCGTTCAACTCTACATTGTTAGTCTAGTTTTTAAAATGTTGTTTTTCCGTCCTCGGGGGCTAATGACAGAGACAGCGTTACACTTTCAGTGTGTGAATCCGTGAGCAGTGTCATGTTTGTGTCTGCTCAGTCCGAACTGTGAAACCCAGTTATTCTGAATACGTGATTCGGGGTTGATCTTTGTGCGTGATGGAGTGGTGGTTCTGATTGACTGTGCTGTCTCAACCCTTGTCTCAAAATCCGTGTGCGCCTACGCTCGTGTGCGTTAGCCAACCGCTCCGTATAAGTAGTCAGTTGGCGAGTTTGGATCGGTTACTGTCTGTCAGCTCAACTGAAAGCAACCATACTGGTGTATGTTTAGTCACTGATATTGTGAATCGGAGGCGCTTTTTGTCTATTTCTCGTGTTATTCTCTCCATTCCACCATGCTCAACTGTCGAATATGTTAACTTTTATGGATAGTCAATTTGTTTGCTGTTGTTTGAACGCAACCAATTATCAAGTGTGGAATACGATTCACTGGAGTTATAGTTCCATGCCCAACGTCACTGAGTTCTATAAGCAGGCAAGCTTATTGTGCATTATTTATTGTTCTCTGTCGCCTTTCGGTTTAAAAGTACATCGTTTTCCCAACTGAGGCTTTAGTGCTGTCAAGATTTGTGTTCAGGCCAGTGCGTTAACACACTGGATACACTAGGTGTTTAAAAGCCTATTTTAGAAACGAATATCACCTGGTCCTAACTACAACAAACTGAGCAGGTGCATCATTTGATTTATTCATCGACACTAACTTCGTGTCCTGGTCAACACCAGATAAAACACGTCTGTTTCCTGCTTCCTCTCTCTAGTCCGGTTGTTGTAGTAGTGTATGTTGTGCTAACTGCGGTACGATTGGGAACCCGTTAACCTTACTGCGCCAGACCGGTTAATTTCAACTACGCATCAAGCGTAAGTTTGTCTCGAGATTTGACATCAAGCTAGTCATTGCTCGCTGGCAAAATGTCGCTGGCTATTGGACCACTGCCGCCAAACTGGTACCATTCACATATCTTGTGAACAACCCCCTCGATAATTAATTTTCTCCTTGGATGTGCATCTTTTAATATTCATGGTTAATTCTGAGACTAAGTTCTCTGGAACCCCGGCATGACAGTTGAGTCCCCGTGATGTGACACTCATTCTGTCTTCCAAGGTTGCTCATTTCCCTGTTGGGTACGATAAGTGCTATTCGGTGTGTACAATATCCCTCATGGATATAAGTATGAAGAACTGCGTTAGCAGTGGATCGGAGAGCAGGCGGTGACAGTGAGGTGCCCCAGACATGTGAACAATGCATTGTAAGTGACTTCTAACTCGATGCTGCTATAACTGCACGAAGTTGAGCTATCATACTGACTTTCGAACTTATGAGATTTTACCGAGTAATGTGATGACTTATCACCGTGCGGTGTTCACGTAATGAATGCTGAGTGAGGATAGCAGTGAATTTTCATTTAGAAAGCTAAACGGACTAGAATTTAGAGTTTGGGATGCTCAGTGGACAATCAGTTCAAAACTATTGCAAACCACTGGATACCAGGATGACTCATTGTGTCGTTGTTTCAGGAGTTAGCTAAAAACGTCTCACGTTGAGTGGATAACTGATGTGACAGACTGACAAGTCAATCCACAACGTCGCCGAAGCTTTGAATATTTCGCAGACCACAGTTTGGCTGTGAGACACGTGAGCATAAAGAGAACGTGAAAAGTACTGGATAAAGCGGGCGAAGAAATCACATTGCTGGCACTTACAGATAACAGTACGATTTTGAAGGGTGTTTTCGCATATATACCGAAGCAAGCAGGACGATGATTTTACTTGAAATTATCATTGTTCAACTTAAGATAGTGTGGGCCTGTTGGTCTTTGAATGCGTCAGCCGAAACACATAGAGAAAGCACATATTGCGGGAGCACACTGGAATAAGGCCGACTAACTGTGAATAAATAAGTGTACAACATCTCTGCTGTCTGTTTGCTTCATTCCACTAGTGAAAACATCTTTGAACTAGCGGCGAGTGCACACCTGAGAGATCTTTTTGTCACAGTTCTTACCAGTAACTCTTTGGTTTGCAAAAACGTATTATTTTTAGGTACATTTGAACGGCCATATCACAGCGGATTTCCGCATACTCGAGACATATGTGCCCGGATTGGCTTTGTGTATGTCTAGTGCGCCTTTGTGGATTAATATTCATGTTCCCAACTTCATAAATCCTTTTTTGGGATGGTTTACGTCAAAACTCTTCACAGGTTCTTCATAGCAGTCCAGCTGCTTTGGAAAGAAAAGTATACACCTGAAGAGATATAGGGTGCATGAAATAACCAATTTGTCAAACACCCTTCAGTTTATTTCAGCCATTGTTTCGTAAAACTGCTGATGATCGGAAGGATGTCGAGAGCTTTGTGATATTGATGCCATCCAACGTCTTCTGCTGGTGTATTGCTACCAATGGCAGTAAGGGTGATGATAATCGGCCAAGCGTGTGGTTGTCGTGACCGTTAATGTCGACAGCTGGACGGTGTCCAACCTACATGGCCCAGCATTTCACACGTCAGGCAACGCTTTGTGGCTTATAAACTTGAGACGCACTTAATATGTTAGATGATTTTGGCGGTGACAGCTAGGGCAGACTTGTCCTGTTTTGATAAGAATCTGAGCAATGAACAGCAGTGTCATTAAACAACACTAGAAAATGTTTTCACCGCAGCTCTACTAATGTCGCCCTACCTGATTGATTTGTTTTTTTTTTGCACCAGGGCGGAATTTTGTACGAGATGACATGAACTTGAGTCACAGCTCTCACAACTCAGGTTTACTGCTGGCAAATTAACGGTGGCATCTGGCTGTTGGAGGCAAAAGCAATTTTGTTAGTCGCATATGCTATCTGAATTAATCGAACTTCGCCGTTCGTCTGACATCTGCTTGCCCAGATTCCTAACTCTGGTGGATATGATGAAGTTCAGTTCAAGCTTTCCTCACTGTCATGCTTCGGATGCCCACTGAACACGGATGAATTTGTATACACCCTTATCCGTGTTTTTTTGGTCGGTCAAATTTTTTTGACGACAAATCATGCACACTTCTGTCTTTGTTCCACTTACACGTGCAGCCTGGTCCAAACGAAGTGTACACTTTATTTGCCTCTTTTTGATCTGTCTCCTATGCAGATCCATAGCTCGTCAGCATGTTTTTCTTATCGTTCCAGTTGCTCGTTTTTATCCCCTATTTTCCTGTTGAATTCGTAGGTGGTATCCCGATCCGGCAGGCTTGCAAACGAGGCATGGATACACCTCTAGTGAACAAAACTACACACACCCCTCCCACCGGTTCTGTGGATCACGGACAGCAATTTTCCCCGTGCTGCCCGTGTCGGGCTGAATACCATGCTGAATCACTGGACTCCAAGAGTGTTTATGTAAGTCTTTTCTGTCGCGTTTAGGCAACTCAGTTTTTCTATTTTCATTTTATTTCTGCTTTAAATAAAGCATCTAACCAGCTGAAGATAGCTAACACTAGTGCCTTGTTGTTGTGAAGTCCTAGTCCAAGGAGATGAGTTGACATAGAGGCTTAACCTTGGACCGTTGATCCAACGACCTGGCTGATAAGGTAGCGGACCAAAGCATGCAGTTCGTGGGCCACTTGAGGCTACTGACTAACACATAAGCCCGTGAGGCCTGTGGACGAAGTCCAACTAGTATAATTCCCTTCTCCTTATCTTTAGATTTGGGGTTCTTTTAGTTCTCATCGTGATTGTAGAACAGTTAGGGGCCAGTGGAGACCACCAGTATGTTTCTGTTGATGATGTCTAATCACTCAATATAGCCAGTGCAAGAGGTTGCTACGGAAACAACAGGTTATTTTAAAGATTTCTCATAATGTAATTCCGATCTAGCCATGTAGGCCCATGAAGCCAAAGGAATCCAGAATATTCCTGTTTGCTAGAATCCGTAGTATCGACACCGTCTATCAGTCACACGCTTGCTGATTCAAGCTCCATTTATTGAAACTGCTTCTAGAACACAAAGTGTAACAAACATGTTCGCGATAAAATCTGTTCAGGCTGTTATAGTTATAAACGTGACTAAAGCTATAGACGGTTATTGATAAACAGATTGATGAGTGTAAACACAATGTTAACATATCGCAACGTGTGTCTTCTGTCTGTTCTGATGAAGATGCCAAACCAAGTTTAACGTTACTCATTACTTCCACTGAATTTTTGGTAATGAAGGTCAAGCGAATTAGTTCGCTCATTTTGTAAAGACGCAAAGATTTAGGTGGCTGGGTCACGTGCCAATAACATCAGCACTCCTTTGCTCAGATCAAACATTCTACCCATTCCGTAGCTGTTTGTCTTGAGATTTGAGGTGGCCTAGATAACTGGGGATAGTTACCAATTGCTTAGGTATATTAAAGCAGATTTGTCTGCATAGCAGAGGCCGCCGTGGCTCATAGTCCGTAGTGGGAAACAGTAGGAGGGATGACGGTTAATCAGGTTCAGTGACATGAATACCACTGTAAAGTAAGGGCAACGGATGACTCACGGTGTTGAAAGCCGCAAGGTCTTTCAGTTGAAATTCGGGTATTTTCTTGCCATGTTTGTGTGCCCTAACGTTCCCTCTGTGGGTTTACACATACCGTCATGTGTTCATTCCCATTCAGAATTTTTTAAGGCCGGTTGTTTACTTTCTCATAGTCATATGTGAGTTAAGCATCAGTTTCGCCAATTGTCGTGAAGCTTTCTACGACGGCCGTGCTAATTTAAAACGTTGTTCGAACTAAGCAATAACGATGGAAGACATCGCGAAACATTGACATTTCTTTTGCTCTCTTTCCTTTAGTCACGAACGTAAAACAAAGCATGGGGATAGCAACAACAATAGAAACAGTGAACGATTGGGTTTACACGAAACAAGGACTGACTAACGGTATGAATCAACATCTTATGCACACACAGGGCCGGACGAAGAGTATTGATTAACACTGCCTCGGGGGAATCAAGCCATTAGGGATTCTGATTGCGCAATGACACTTGGAACGAGTTGGCGGAATCAACACCGTGACCTGTTTCTATGATGTGCATTGTAATGGACGAGGTCAGATTTCGCCTCAGTCGCTGTGTTGTCATTGTCTGTTACGTCATCGCGTGCACCAATCATTTGGGCATATGTTTAGCTATTATTTTGCGTAGGCCCCGATCTGTCCTGCAATATCGACCTCACCGTAACTGCAAGGGAACTGGTACACTACATATGAGGCAGAACATTTCGGCAGGTCACGGTGATGAACAAACTGAGCGGACACTCCTAGTTGAGTGGTAACCGCAATTCAGCCACAGGGTATGTACGAGATAGAGCAGGCTGTAATTTTCGACTTCATTTGTGATGGGGTCGCCTTCGAAAGTATGTTCAGAAAGGCCTGCTTCTTAAGAACCGTGCTCACGGTAGTCTTGATCAATGTTTTCTGGTCCTGAATATCGACGAGCTTCTCGGGAAATTCGTTTGTGAGCACCACCTCCAATCTCTTCTCTCCTCCTTGCTAACAGACATCAGTGCAGCTTTGCCGGGCTATAGGAAATAGGGTTAGCTTCAGATCTCGTTTGTAATTAAGAAGGAAACTGTAAATATTGCCCGCTCCAAGTGGCCTTGCAGTGCACTGAGCGTTGTAGTGAGTCATCCTGTCTTCTAGTGAGTGAAATATCTAGAAGAAGTAAACTTTCGTTCTGTTGTCCTCCATGAGGAATAGATAGATTAGGATAAACGGAAGTAAAGAAGTTTGGAACCGATGCGAAGTGAATAGTGTCAGTGAAAATAAAGATATCCACACATTGTTTATGGAGGCTGGCACTGACTGTAGCATCAGATAATTGTGATTCAACCATTCATAGAGATATATTCGCTATGGACTACCCACTGCCACACCATCAGCAAGAAAACGAAGAATGGGTATGCGCAAAGCTGATCTATAGTTCGCACCCTTTCCTGACTTCGCTTGTGAATCAGCAGTGCTGTTTGACATCTGAATACTATCAACCTCCGAGGCGATGTTAATCAGTACTCACCATGTGGCCCCGTGCGTGTATAATCTGTTGACTCATGCAGTTTTTTGGCCCCTTACCTAATGGCAGTCTTTGTTGCGTGTAAACTCAATCGTTCATTGTTTCTGTTGTTGCTATCCGCATGTCCCGTGCGTTCTAATGTTTTACGTTCTTGACTTGGGGAAAGAGAATGAAGGACTTGTCTATTTCTTATCGTAGTTAATTTTTCTGATAACTGTGACTGCAAAACTATGTACGCCCTTGTTCCCAATCCAACTGTAATTGTGTTGGTAATTATACGAACAGCTAGGACTGTTAGAACTATTCAGTCTCCAAACGTAGTTCTATTCCCCTTATCTACCGTAGATGAAGTGTATAAAACAGGGGTCAGTCCTCCGCTTGAACTAGTGAGTGTGCTAGATAGAGGGAGTACAAAAACGACGTACAAAACGAGTCGTCACTGGATTAGCTGCTTTTGAGGAAGTGGGAGAACGAAGTACAATCCTGATGTACTGGACAGGTCAGTGAATTCTGCCGTCAACACAAGCACGATACATCAGTCCAACGCCAGTTATCATGTCCGTTGTGAAGTGCATGTCATTGTTTCTGTTTACAATGCATTCACACTTCATGGTTGAGAAGGCTTCCTCAGCTGAACACCTAGGCATTGTCAACACCTCGTTTGGTTACCTTGACTTTTGGCAAATCCACTCAATTTTTTATCTGACGTGTGACCATAGACTAGAGAATCCCTAATTATGACCTTATATTCGAATTTATTTCGATGTGGTGCGACTTGTCCAGGCCAGAGACCCTCGGGGCCCACCAAGATTGGGCGTGGTGTTGTTTATCGAAAGCATCCCTAATGCCTGACATCAGTTTCTTATTTCTGTTTGTTTGGCATCTGGTTTGGGCATTTTTTATGACTTATTTTTTCCCGGGAGCTTATTAAATAATATGATACTATAATATGATATAATAATATAATGTGATGTATAATTTTAATCAATAAATAAAAAATATACACAATAGTATATAATATAGTAATATGGTATGATCTTTGCTTCTTCTGTGCTATTTTCTGATCGCTTTCGTCTGTGCACAGTTCTACTGCCCTGCGATTCATTGGGTCTACAGTATTTGCATAAACATGTTCAGCATGAGGAGTTCTGTGGTTATGACCGTTGCGACAGATGGTGGTCTTTTTGCACCGTCCTACTCTGTTGATCTGGCAATCCAGAACTGGTAGCTGGTCATCGCTCAGTTCTACAAAGCGTCATTGCTCAGCTGAATGTGTAATCTATTCTATTCTTGAGTATTACAGAAGTGGATCAAATCAGTCTTGTTTTGTGATCACAGACCAATCAATTGTATGAAGTTGCGAAATTTTTAAAGATTTCGCTACAAATATTGGCTAAACGGAGACATATTGGGGATCCTCTAGCCGGTCGTTATTTTCGGGAATATAGTGTTTAATCGTACTCGCATTGACTGAGATCTAAACGTATAGATGTCCTACTTACTGACGGATCGGTAGTTAATGTTGCTCTTTTTATTAGTATCGACTAATAGTGGTTGCTTGGATGTTTTAATGCTCCTTCATTGGGTGCATTGAAGAGCACCGATGGGCAATCACGCTTTACCTACTCAACTAATCCTGTGAGCAAGCCACACACAATTCATTGTTTGTGTTACCCGATTTCCACATCGACAACAGTTCACTGGAAGTAGAACCCAACTTCCAATCACGCGGTCGTTGGTTCTGTCCCGGTTGCTGTGACAACCTCTGTCTAGGTTTCGGCAGCCTGGCGGCATTTAGCCCACACGTGACTTTTTACGGTACACGACAACGATCACCTTGTTGTTTTCAGTTTATACTCCAGAATGAGTTCTTTATGTGACACAATGTTGTGTATATGCTGCTTGTTGTCAGGCTACCCAAACCTAGACAACAGGATTAGCGACTGGGCTCGAACACACGGCCGTATGACTGACGGGTAGCCGCCATTAATGCCGAGCTATCCGTCACCACTCTATCATAACACAATTGAGTGATCTTCGTCTTTCATGCAAGTAACGACTCTAGGCAAAGTAAGATTGTAGTATTTCACGTCTAGCTCCAATCTCATGGAATGTTTCTGCATTTATTCGAAGTGAAAAGGACTGGAAGAACTCTATCACTTCTTTTCCGTTGGGCGTGTATGAAGAAGAGCAAACGTGATGGTTATCAGGAGAACCCTAGTCCACGCACCGTAATCGAGCAAACGAGTAGATTTTTCTTGGAAAGCGCTTAGATTTCTATTATGATATGCCACTTGTGTACTTTTTTTGTTCACCTATACTTTCTGTCGCATTGAACCGAGACAGCACGGGATCGTACATATCTCCCACCTGATTTTGTTCATTCATTCGTTCATTCCCCACGACCGAGTCTGACCGGAATTGCCACTCATCTTAATATTGAAGTGGGAGAACCGAAAAAAAAGAATGCCAAAAGGAATGAAAATGGATGAAACGAAACTTGCCTGAATACCTAAAGGTGTTATGAATGCCATCTCGAATAGCTTTCCTCATACTTCCTGGTTCGTCGGATCAATACGTTAGCTTTGAGAGTGTTTAACTAAGCACAACTTGTGTGTGTGTGTGTGTGTGTTGTTTCCGGACGGCCTGGAGGAATACGGTACGGGCGGGCGTCCGAGCGTTCAGCGAGCAATTATTGCGCGGCCGCGAGCGGAAGCGTGCGGTACGCAAGGGAACCATCGGTTCCATAGGTCGCGGTGACGTGACTATATGGCGTTGCGATGTGTGCGGCCGCGAATGCGCTGGCCGTCTGGGGTTAGTAGGTCACCAACGTACTCATAGTACACCGTCGGCGAAGAGATGACGAGTACGTTAGGCTCCGGTCAGGTAGGTAATATTACCTANCGGTCACTGTGACAGGCTAATCCGAATCGGATGCCGCCAACCGTGTGTGTGTTGATTGCACCTGACTTGGGACTAGACAACTTTATAAACAATTTCTCTTATTCCTGAATGCAGCGATGTGACTTTGTCCTGTTGGTCCGATGGACACAATTCACTTCGTACCCAGCACCTACCGGTTATGACCGGAGTTTGAAACGATGCTCCTGCGTATCACTGTCTTTTTGGATGTCAACACTGTCCAACAGCCGGTTTCTTTATAAGCTTCGGAGTGTAACACTTATCCTAAGTTATCATCCGAATGAGTTTTACGGTGGATAGCGAAGGTAACTCCAAAGCATGGTACGCATTGCTCTTATATCCAGTTTCCTGAAATCCGATTCGAATTTGCGTAGACCGCGTGCCTGTCTATCTGCATTCTTTCTGTCGTGTTGCGCACAACGTTCTTAGATAGACGATTTCCTTGTTTTGTGATGTAACCCAATCGTTAGTCCAATGAGTTCCTCTGCAGCGTCGTTCACGGATTGCGTACCATATTGTTGGACTGTGATAAAGAACCCTGGTTAAATGTCGTACCTCATTTTTTGCATCTAAGATAGTGACATCTTGGATACTATCATTTCGTCCTGACTCGAGTCCAATAGGGCGTCGAGCTTAGTTGAAATAACCGGGTAATTCATTTTGTGCGTGCAGGTTTTTCTCCTGATTTATCATAAGTTAACCTGGATTCTGCTAGCACTTGTTAACCACACCATTGCTGTGTGTCACTACATCCTTGTCTTCCCTCGATGTTTTGACTGAACGGTTTGCGCATTTGGTCAAAGGAAAATCAGTCGAGTCAACTTGCACTGATTTTTTTTTACGACACCCAAGGGCACTGGAGCGGCATGTCAAACTGTCCAGCCTTCCAGCTCCGCCGTTGGTCACGTGTGTTTCAGATCGGGTGTGTTTTAGTGCAAAGTGCAACCGCATTCCGATTTCAACATTCAGATTGATTTTCTCACATGACCCTGCTACTGGGTTGCGCTTCCATTTACATACTTTGGGTGCTTTGTGGAACCGTTTTGTGAGGTTTTCCCGTGCGCTGATAGGACCACAGAGTAAGGCATAGTCTAGTCTTGGTGTTTAGGCCACGATAAAGATGTTGCATGCTGATTTCCAGAAGGTTTGGAACCGCTTTATACTGGCTACTGAGTAATCCTATTTTCGTGATTATATACTTAAGAAAAAACAAGCAATTTCTAGGAATTGTGCTATTAATAATCAGTGGTTACTTGTTCGTTAACCTCCCCGACGTGTTATGTCGCATCATGTGCATTTTACATTGCATTAATGCCCCTACTGATCAACCGAGACGAAGACTGTAATCTGGTTCTGTTGTGACTACCCTTGTTGCTGAGTTGATTTACCCCCACCATTCACAACGTTCATTCCTTTTGTTATTTGAATGGATTATTTTTTAATTGATCACAACGGCGTTTGCACTGTCTTAACTCGTAATCTTGGCATTGTTATCTAGTTTCTGTTGGCACTGTCTAGTATGCATCGACTGAGTCACGTTTCAAAATGCACTTTTTGTCATAGCGCGGCCACTAATAGTCGCGATGTATGCGTCAATCGAACTGAAAGATTAATTTGGACACGCTTGTGCATTAAGTGAACCCTTCATTTGTTGTGAGATCGCAAGTCGGACGCTTCCAGTGTGATGAAGGCACCAATTTTCAGCCACATTCAAAATCATCTGGTTCACCGTCTTTAAAAAATGGAGAAGACCGTAGGCTATGAAACAAAACAGGTATTTCATATGCTTCGTGATTACCACATTCAAATGGAGCGATCATATTCGTATTTGGTGTTAAACACACACGCCCTCGAAATGAAAGTATCAGATTGGCCCCTTTGTTAGAGTACGTTTGAGAGCAGTCGTTGGTGAGGTCTCCATTCCTATTACTCTGTACCAATGGAGAAAGCACATCTTTTATCATATTCAGTAACACCCTTGTCTTTTCTGGTTGCGTTCACAATTTGCAGTCCATTTGGTAGCGGCATGCTAAAGTTACGTCATCCCACGGTTACTTCTTTCAAGTTTGAACATAGCATGGAGTGATAAACTGAATCGAGCTGTGACTCACGTTAAACATGTATACATTCTTCTTATTTGAACCTTTTTTGCGTTAACCAAACACTTTTGACACAGTTTCCACTATTTGCCATCAGACAAGAAAAGGGAGCAAGACTTAGGCATTTAGACTGTTAACCTCAACAACGAAATAATGTAACCCTGAATAGGATTGTTAAATATTCTCGTGAAAGCAAGTGACTGGCATTTACACCAACTAGTGGAAGTTGCGTCCAACTGTCTTACCACTTAGGCTTACTGTCTGTGTGAGATTTAACAGAATACTCTTCACCACGGTGGAAGAAGACATACATTGCAAGATGTATATACTTCGCTTATTCTTGCAAATCGATTACCTAAGACGTTCACTTATGTATGTTGGCGGTATGACGACAGTGAGGAGAACGGACGTCACACAGGTGCACATCAGGGAGGGGCATATGGTTTCAGTGTTGGGACAACGAGATTGATTACATTCGATCTTTCTTTCAACACGGAGCCGGTATGTGACACTGGACTAACAGCACTTTGGAAAACACCACTGTTTAAGGGTTACGTTTACGTAATAGAACAATAAACGAAATGGCGGGATCATCCACACGACCTGTTGCGATTACGGGTTTCGCGATCGATGACTTCAAATTTCGGTTCGGGCGTTTGCACACCGATTTGTGCTGGGCCATCGCTGGCACTAACGACTTGGAGATGAGCTCGGCCTTTCTCTGACGCATGTTTTGGTCCCTTCTGGTAGTGTATGCATCACCGCAGCTCTAAGTAAACTGGTAGGTGACATGAAAGACAGGGATTTCAAGAACGAACGATCGGAATTGTGTAGAGTAATCCTGCGGGCGGAAAGTGACAAATGCAATTTCGTCGGTGGATAAGTGTGATAAATGGCAGATTGCAGTCGCCAAATTATCGTTAATATTTAGGTTTCCCAGTGTAAAAAATTGGTGGAGACTTGTTTCTCTGGTGTTGATTGTGGTTGGAAATTGGCCTAGCTACCTATTTCCCACAAGGGATTTGAATTTGGCGGGATACCCATTTACGAAATGAACGTTCCTCAGGAACTTCCTTTCAGCTTTTAGACGGTAGGCCATACATACTTTCTTTGCTCATTGAAAAGGTATCCGTGCTCAACCACGCCTGTAAGCTACGAGTGGAAATGAAGAATGTAAGATATCCGCACCACGTTTGGTACGAATGAAGCCAAACAGTTTGGGCGCCCTGTTTAACATGTTATTGATAAATCGATTGAGAAGAATATAACGTTAAGAGCAAGTTGTCGAAACGCAACGTATTACAACTTGCTCCTCACGTCGTGCTACTCCCAGTGTATTTATCAAAGAAATGAAGAATATTCTTTGCTTGTTCTAAGAAGATACGCTTCCAATGAAATGTGACCGTGTGGTTCAAACGAGGATTCAATAGATTCCAGAGGAGGCAGCTGACTGGGGTTAAACTGAGGGACCCTAGATGCTATTGCACATGTTCACTTCTTACAATCAATGTGCACAGAAACTGTTCGACCAGGTGCTTACACGATTTGATGAACTTTGCGGGCACCTCCTCTTACTGGAAGCTTTTTCGACCGAGCTTCATGAATGAAGTGTTCCGAGTATTGAGAAAAGGGACCAAGTGACTTTTCAAGATGTATCGAATCACTGATTACACCTTCAAAAAACGGACCCACGAGTATGGTGTTGTGCATTCCAGACCACTTCATGGCCTTAAAGCGGATGCTATTCAGTCGAGAATGACAATGTCGTTGGGTTCAGTGGCCTCAACCGCTGTTTCTACAGCGGAGTCCTTAGCCAACGGTGTAACGGAATTTTGTTGTCGAGGCCACAACAATTTGGCGTGATAGTGCCAAAGTCCGTCTACTTGTGCACTAATTTGGCCCGACGAATGTTCGTCCTCAGATGCTGCACACCATTCAGTCCGCATTTTCAGTGACAATGCTTACTACTTATTTCAATTGCTTGCAACTCGACAAACAAGGCTCTGGAAACTCTTTAAAACATTTTCCAGTATAATGTGAAACCCATGCTATTTGATCTTACTGGTAAAGTTTAAAGCCGTGCACTTTGTGTTTGGATTTAAGCAAAACTCAGCTATGGATATATGCACACATAGATGTTATCACAACTGTCGGATGAGTGCCAACGGTTAATAGCTGCCAAAAACAACACTAGGTTTGTTGAAAACAAACGCAACAGTGCGGTAGACGTTGACGTGCGTGTCGTCAACAATCCAGGAAGTATCCAGACAGAATTCGCAGCAAGACCGCCAGGCATGCGTCGTTGTTAGAAACAATGGCACTTCGCGCTGGTTTACACATTTTGAACTCACACATGCGAAAAATGTGGAAAAGCACGTTTACCGAGGCCTTTTCAACAGCCGGGAGAGGAGCCGGACAACCTTAGCCTACCGGTAACTGTCGAGATAGTGACATAGGTAACAGAGAACGATATTTTTTTTACAGCGAGCCATGCAATGCCTCCAGAATGGTTGACCAAATAACCCTACAAATGAAATTCAGACAAATTTTTAGCCACGTGATCAACGGATTTTTGATGTTGACAGGCCAGGCGACGAGTCCAACAGTTTATCAGTAATACATAATAAGGCACTTATACTCTGCCCATCCTGGTGTTAGTCGCATGAAGTCAGTGACTGGTAGTTACGTTCACTGGCCCCGCATGAACATTCCAATCGAAAGTGTTATTCCCGCTTGCGGCGAAAATGTCAAGTCTAAACTTGGCTCGTTGTCTGAGGCTGATAAGCTATGTTCCTGGGCTCACTTTGGTTATACAGGTTCATCTAAGGGACTGCTGTAGTTATTGGCAGTCAAAGTTTTCCCCATGTTATGTCCACGGCCCTTCTACACCTCTGATGGTTATTCCCTCAATTTAGTATTCTGGAGATTTTAGTGTTCGACGGTGGACCACGGTTGAACTCAGCGGAATTTCGAGAATATTGTCTCAACAACTGCGTTCGTCACGTGTTCATACTAAGTGAAGAGATTTGTAGACACATCTGAGGAGAAATTACAGAAATTACAAGTAAGTGAGACAGTAGGTGATTATGATTGATGTCTCTCTGAGGGCCTACTGTTCAGTGTTTAACCCAGCGACACAAGAACAACAGCCGCCGGCTAAAACATTTTTGAAAAAGATAGTTAATTATTGCACTTGATTTCACTCGGCCAAAGATCCTAGCAGCAGAGTCAAGGGATGTAAGCACTGAAATTTCAGTTCTGCTGGCATCATAGTGCACGCCTCAGTTATTTCCGGTAAGGTGTCTTCTGTTTCTGTCAAAACGATTTCATTTTTATCCGGAAGCACAACAAAACTGCTGCCAATTTGTCCTATTTGATGTTTTTTGTGCAGTTTGTCACGATTTATTTTCACCCTACGACGTCTTCACCACTTTCCTTTCTCTTTCACTGATGTTCACGTGAGACAGTGTGTCTTTTACGTGCAACCTGGTGACTCGATACACACTGTCACTTTTCTCCAACTCGGGAAACAAATATCTTTCTTCCATGCTGTTTTGTTCTTCCCCTTTTTTGTGTTAACATGCTATCCGAATTTCTTATTGAGTTTACTCACTAATAATGTGATGGTTTGATAACCGTAAAAGGTCTATATTACTCTCAAGCTAATTAAACAGTCTAGCCAGTTTTCGTCAAAAGTCATTGAGAAATAATTTATTTCTTCAACTTATTAATCTGTTTCAAATAAACCAAGGTTGCTGCTAGCGTTACACACGACAGTGTAACTCTGTACGCAGTACGAATCATAAAATCCAAAGCACCGCTTCCTTAAAGGGTCAAGAAATTTAATGCAAAATATAGCCACCGATCAGTTATTGTTACTTCGAGAAAAGTGACTCAGTTTCAAACCATAGTTTTACTACAACTCTGTCATTGTCATTTTGTTTCGATTTATTAGAAGAAAATTCAGCATGCCTTCATAGAATCCAGGTGTAGACCATTTGTGTCAGAAATATTAGGTTTCTTATGTCGAACCGATTGTTAAACTTCATAGTGTTCCAAGGCTACGTCGATGTTGTGCACATTTCGACGCTTGGTCTAATGCTTATGAACCTCCTATTTTAACGCACAGACGAACCGCATCATTAGTTTTCTCCATCGTAAATGTGTCTTGATAATTGGTATATTTCATGATAATCTGTTAGTAGCATGTGGGTGTTGATAAACGATACTATGTTTAACTTTTTTCATCCGCTTATGTTAGCCACTTGACAACCGAAAAACAGACAGAAGTCATCTGAAAATGTTACATCGTTCCCTACCCCGATACTAAATCTCGTGACCATCACGTGCCTATTCTGTTTAACGCATCGGCTTACATCATCCTATTGCATACCACCCATGTGGACACTTAGCTCACACCTCTGCACATTTGCTTACATTAGCATGAACAGTGTGGTTGACAAGGTATAAACTTCCAGTAGTTACGCGTCTATTTATTCTCACTGTGCTTTAATGAAATTTTAGATCTCACGAATGCATAAACCGATCCAGTCGTCTGCAATCGAGGAAAATTTTGATTCACCACGTTCCGTTCCATCCAAGTCTGACAACCGTGGTCAGTTCCTACTCGGCGGCACTCACTGGGCTCGTGATTTGATCGGCCGCTTGCGTTCGAACTCTGTCAGTACTTCCTCAGACCATGTGGAATCGCGATTGAACTCGACCACGACTCGACGCAATTCGACTCCACGATCAACAGATCTGAGTCGTGTTACTGAGACGTTCGATAATGAGTCGGGGGTACCGGATGCGATCGATCCTCGACGACTGCCAAAGACACAGGGTCCCGCAAGCACGTGTCTACAGTTTTCCATGAAACCGCTTCAACCTCTGATTGGGACCCCCACATCGAAACCAATCCCCATGACATCATCGCATCGTGGGTCGTCATCTGGGTCTTCTGCGTTGAAGTCCACATCGTGGAAGCCGCGAAAGCAATCCGCGCGGGTCCGATGGGTAGGTCGTTGTGTTGTATATGCACGTGCTCATTGCAGTGGTTTCTTGATTTGTTTCTAGGGTTTCCATGTTGTGACGCATGGATTGTGGTGGCGATTAAACATAAGTTCGTCCGTTATTACTCTGTTTCTTCACCCTTGCGAGGTTCATTTCTCTCTTTCTCTCTCTGTCGTGATTTTTCATTGCACTTTAGATGACCAACGTCAAGTGTTAATGACATCGCCCATTAATCACAGCCGTTCAAGAAGCAGTGTTTGAGAGTAATGAACGATGGTTGGTTGCGTGGGCAGACGTTTTAACATTCATACTACAAGAGTGATATGGAGGAACAGACACTCTACGCACAACTGCTTGAGCAGGCAGTACACCCAAAATCTTACATATCTCTTAGAGCAGAGATGCTATGGGGCTTATTTGGAAGATTTTGGTGGTATTTCTTATCCACGTCAGAGGACACTCTTAGGAGTAACTAACGGGGTCACAAAAACGTACTATTGCCAATGCGCTTCAACAAGCGTTGGACTGTTTATTAATCTGGTGTTGCAAAATCAGTCGACACAACGCCAAATACCTTTATTATAGTTTTGCATTTTTGGTTCACTCCTTAAAGTACACTCACCGATTCTGGCTAGTGAATTTAGATTTGGCCGACTCTCCCTCATTGTTGGTAGATCACTATCCATTAAGCGGGAGAATTTCGACACTGAGCCAGGTAACGATGAGGTGCGATGCACTAACCTAGGTCTAGGTGATAATACACGAACCGTCTAGTGTAATTTCAAAGTTTTTCACATGAATCCAAACAAGTACTGAAGACAACGCAAGTTGTAAACTAATCTATTTCTTCATCTCTACCTACGTCTTCATGAACGTATTTGGACACTCGTCAGAAATCTGCTGACAGCAGTGACGTAATAATGTCAGTAAAGTTTCCTGACGGGCACAACTTGTGAACTTATCGTTTATTATGGTCGGCACTGTGGAAGCAATTAGGCCGCGGCGACTGCCAGGCATAGGTTTGCTGGTTCAAGTCTTGGTTACTCCAGAATGCTTTGGCTGTTTGGGTTTGGGAAACCTGATGGTATTTCATCTACATGAAACCCAGCAGGTCGCATCCCAGTATGGCGCCTTGTGGTGTACAGACTGAAAGTTTCCACAAGCCTCTTCTGTCAAATGTTCTTACGCCTTCCGATTGTATGTTACTGGTGTTTTTTGACTAACTGGTGATCTGCATGTCGTTTTGTATTCTCTGTTTGTTTGCCCGACCCGTGATGTCCTCGGCTGATCACTTGTTTGTAACGCCCTATTGCGTTTGCGTATACTGCCCTGGTTGATCTCGATAACCACGTTTGTGTGCATAATTGTGCCAAGTGGATTCCTGTGGACTCGGTCATATGACCAAGTCAAACAGGTGTGCCATTGCGGCAGAGTCACGTGCGCATTCATGTGTGAAGGTCGTTTCTTTCTGAGAACCTTTCTTTCCAAGTTTGTAGTCTCTTGGTTGACACATTTTCGGTCCACTAGAACTACAGTATAGATCATTATCATAAGTTGATGGGGCTAGTTACTGAACTACATTGCTTTTCCTCGTAGACTCGCCTGAGTTGGCTAAATACTTAGTAGTTGTTTACATAACACTTCACAACTCATTTGTTTTTATATAAGTTGAGCATAACTCAGTTGATTTCAGCATTCATATCTCTAGTTTTTTCAGCCGGTCCCGTTTGAAAAGTAACACTGTCCTCGAGTTTTGCTGTTGTTAGGGCAGCCCCATCGACCACTGCGCCATTGGTCTCAAATTAGGCACTACCGAATTATCACATGCAAACACACAGTCATATTCGCTTGTGGAGGGTGCGTAGTTTGAACGATTGCCTGGAAAGCTGTGATTATTCTCCTACTATTTGCTACTTGTCCATAATCATCTGTATTACATGGGCGTTTTGATGTGAGTAATGTTTTCGGTTGGCCTAATGTAAATGGAAATGCTGACAACTTATCGGCAGTTGTAGGGGTAGATCGTTGCAAGTTTCACTCAGCTGGTTGTAACTTTCACATGCAGCTAAGGTCGTCTGTTTGCACTCTTGAAAAAGTAACGTACTGCAAATTTTTTGATCGCCTCTTCCTCGCCTGAAGTTGAAGATTTTGTGTTTTGATAGCTTTTTATATTTTCTCTCTATGTAGTTGTAACCGGATCCAATCTGTCCTGGACAAATCACTCATTCTTTACAGTCACAATCGTTTTTTCGCTTATCGTAGGGGCTTAATATCGGCCAATCACGGTCGGTGTGATTCGCTCCCACTTGGTTGTTTCCACATCCCCTGGTGTACATTACATTCGTTTCAGACTTCATCGCCAGGAACTTCATCGCATAGGAACTTACGATGGAAGTCGCTGTTTCAATGTTTTGAGCATAACTGCGGTGATATGGTATGAGTCATATGCCAGAGTACGATTGATTTTGATCAAAAATAAACGGGAGATTTGATAGAAGTCAGTTAATTGCTAGATGGATAGCATGGTAGATCACAGTCACATCCGGGTAGTGTCATCGACATGTGATTTACAAACTGATCACTTGAACACTACGGACTCTGTCAGGCAATTATGGAGGAATGTGGATAAACAGGTTTGTTTTGGTGCACTGGTTCCTTTCCGCTGATGACAAGATCAAGTCATGGGGCATGTTTTTCTCGGGCAACAGATAGCATCTGATCTCCTGAAGTTGGGAAGGGAAGACAACGGTGAAGCCCAATGTGCACCGATGTCCATTTGCGCAGACGATCTTTTTTTGGAGTAAACTATGGTATCATTGATTACTTTTGGTTTTCTCACTCTCACAGCTACGTTAAACGGTTACTCTCTGTGGATGGGGGAATCTGTAGGACACTGCTCATCTTGTGGTCTAACCCTTCATCAAGAGTTGCAGACGACAGCTGCGAATCACGGGGTTGTGGACTCGAATCATGGTTAACGCAGTTACTTTTGCGCTCCTTGTAATAGTATTTGGTCTCCCATATGTAAGCCTGTGTATCGCATGACACTAAATACGGTGAGATGTATATTTACACATGAAAGGTGACTTACCGGTAGGCGTGATCCACCTTAGCCATACTGTTCTTTTGGTTAGCTCCCTTTAAATAACTGGTGACATATTTCACTACGTTTAACTTTAACTTGGCAATTCTTCGGACATATCAATGTCCGTACCCACTTAGTTTGGTCCCCATGGGGTTTGTACAAACATTCTCATGGGCAGTCTTTTTCGGTCATTCATAATGAGTGTCTGTTGGTGTATGAATTCTATGCCGAATCGTGTAATCGTCGCTAACTGTTGTTAGGTGGCGCTCGTCTGATACAGAATCTTCCAGCGCTTGTCGACTTCCCGGCATTGCGCATTCGAGCTTGCGTTTGCCATATGTTTAATGAGCTGAGACTGCTGCCGCTTGAGTAGCTTGACAATCCCGAAGCACCTCTGACACGATATTGTGTTATGCACTAGCACACTGCGTGTCATGTTTCTTATGCAATTACGTTCAGCCTATTTGGTAGCTAGCCTTGCCAACGCCGTTGCTTATTTGTCTGATCGCTGGCGGTCGTGCCTGTTGCATCCTAGCTGCTTCATTGCTTCCAGAAGAGATGGCTTCTGATATGGTCGTCTCACAGCGCCCCCCCCCGAGCAGGTGAGCAGACCGTAGTTAGGGGGAGAAAAAATGAAGGGGATAGATAATATGCTAAAAACATCTACGCTAAACTCAAACGTTCAACGGCAAGGTACACACATCCTGCAAATAAACAGCCGAACTATAGCTGAAAGCAAGGCGTCATTGGCTAGCTTGATTGTGGCTTGCACTGTCCCCACGTCATTAATTACAGTTATCTCACAGACAAACTGGCTAAACATAGGCAACATTCACGCCACTGAGCTCGATTAGCCACCACCTCGTCCAAGGTGTCCAACCACGGACTCTGCGAGTTGTGAGGACCTCAGCCCGGATGACGAGCCTGACTTACACTAGCTGATCCTTCCGTGATTCGTCCCATTCCTGCATGTTACACCGTCATTTGTTCACCTTGTACTGTACGCCAGCTTTCGTAAGCATGGACGGGAGTGTTTGGTGTTGCAGACGCTTGGCTGACGTCCCCATTAGATTGCGCGAAGATCAAAGTTTGTGCAAACTGAGGGTGTCAACAACGGAGTTCGCTTGGCACATACCACGAAATATCCGCTTCTTAATTTCGTCATTACTTGTCTGTGAATGATGCTCGGTGGGAGCGATCGAACGCACTTATCGGTGGTGAACAATTTGAATTCGGTATGTGTCTTTTATTCTGAGCGTCGAGGTTTCACGGCTGTGAACGTGGACAACGTTATGTTGACGACGCCTAGGCTTTAGGTAGATGCCTCCTTGTTGCCGGATGCGTTTTGGATTTGCTGATAGTGTACTGGTTTTTGGGACTCGAGGTCTTATTTCATTCTGTATACCTCCACGGGCGGCGCTAATGCGTGTTCCGAAGGCTACACACCGGTGGTCGACTTTCATAATTTCATTATTCAACGTGAAGGTTACGCAATGGCAGCAAAATTGCAGAAGTATTGTGTAGTTTGATGCTGCAGAGCGCATTCGGAAATGTTTAGCAGGGCGCGACTGATCGTGTGGCATTGATTGTGCTGTTTGGAATTTGTCGAGCGGCATTGGGAACTTTTGGTCGGCATAGTTACGGTGGGGATGTCTTCCATCAGTTGGTTGGTCCGTGTGGGTATTTTGTGGGTTTCTCAGGCAGTCCTCTGTGGTTTCGTCTGTGACAAACTTAGACAGAAATGGTGAAAGTGTATAGGTTCGACTTAGACCGTTTTTGTTGCTTGGACGTTCGGACAGTCCACACTAGACCGTAATCTGGATTGAATTATGGTTGCAAAAACGTCGACAGTATGTTCACCCACCTGTTCAGTACAACTGTACACTTGAGCGTCCCTAATGATGTGGATCGTTGGACTGAATGGAAGGCACCGTTGTTTTTGAGATGGGCGATAATTTTTTGTTTGCGGTGTATATGACGGTGCTTTGGAATTTGAGGAAGAACGAAAATTTGGTCAGTGCATTCTCGTGCAGGTCGAAACCTTGCCCGCTCTCCCAGGCTGCACAGTATACGATAGTTGGTTCACATACGCTGTATGCCAGCTGAATGTTCTCCACACTGGGCCTTATACCTCTAACGCCCTCGACAAGTGGGAGTTACCGCGCGGTGGTCAAGTAACTACGTGGTCACGAAATTTGAAGACAGACTTTTCTATTGAGGAAAGTGGGTGGTGTCGCCTGTCCGGTTGATTTCTTCGTGCACACTCGAATTACCGGTATGGGACGCTATCTCACGTTGCAATGTGCCACAGTCAACGACTTGCTGGAAGCCGTACTACCTCTACTTGTTCTGTTTGACCCTGTCGACCCATGTTTATTTTTTGTTAATTTTCTCATGGGATATTTCACTCAACTGGTACACTGAACGACAGCTTGGACCACATCACCCTCCAACTAGACTAATGATCGTTGTTAAGACTAGGTTAACATGATAATTGGATTGTGCATCCCAAATGCGGGTCTGGGTGCTTTCAGATTGGAACACCATGTCAGAATCTGTCATGGAATATCATCCGCACATGATTGTGAATGAAGACTCTTTACAAACATTTGTGACATTATTCCGGATTCCCAATCGGTGTGGTCATCTAAACAACTCTGATGTGGTGTGCATGACCACTACGGCCAGTACCAGCAAGTCACTATCTTTTGAAGTGTACTTGTTTCATGTTCTAGTGCCTGAACCGAACTTACAGTTATCCTGACATACTATCATCATATTTCCCGTTAGTATCTGATCTATTCTTATGATCCTTATTAAGAAGACATTTTCACGACGTTTTTTCCCCTCAATATCATCTAGCACAAAGTCAGGTTAGACAAGTATTGGAAAGTTTCTCCACTGATGATCAGCCGACGTTAGTTTCATAGCTGATAGGGGCAGCATTTAGAATGATGTAGGTGTCGTTTTCCAGTTCGTGTCATAAAGCCTAGAATTTGTAGTGACTGGTTCTATTCTTGATAGTGCAAGATGGAGTGTCTATCCAACCTTCTGATGGTACATTTGAGACGTTTCTCTCAGTTACGTTACTTCCTGTCCTATCATCACTGTTAGTCCTACGGTTATGAATCGCCCACGAAATGCACGCTGCACCGTTTTGTTCAATATTTGACATCATAATCATTATTGAATTTCATTCGATCCTCAAAATGGTCTGTTTCTGTTTTTATTATTTCAGTATAAAATCGATGGTAGTCCGTTTTGTCTGTACTGGCTAATCATAACTCAAATACTGTGTTTGTGACATCACTCGGTATAACTTGAGTGTCAGCTGGCTGGATAACTTCTCACTAATGAGATAACGAAACTATACGCTACTACAGTCAAGTCTCAGTAATGGAGTCATCCGTCAGTTCGCACTGAATGCCGCACTGAGCAAAATCCAAAGTACATTTCTCTTTTGTAGCGTATCGATTGATTGCAGATCTATCAGAAACACACAACACCTAGCCATAAACCGTAATATACGAATTACACATGCATGCACACATGTGAAACATAGATGCGGTTGAGTTTTACACCTTCGCCGGCCCGCTTTCCACGTTAACATCATGTCCGTCCATAAATCGGTGAATCCACCTATATGCTATCCGAATGTTTCTTATCCGTAGCTTTGTAACACCTTTATTTTGTGATATCAAACCGGTGGAGACTAGTTACGGGAAGAATACTTTCATTTCATAGTAAAATGGTATCGTTCATCGTGGACCTCATGGTGACAGCCTGCGGGCTTTCCGGGGTGCTTCTGCCATTCTACTTCTCTTTTCGACCGACGTCATTGTTGTCTGAACGTTGACACTGTTCCAATCTATCGTTCGGCTGTTTTGGTGGAGTCTTGTGTTCTTTGCAACCAGGCGTACGGATAAGTGACTGGGTGAGCCCTGCTGAGCTAGTGTATCACCAGAGTCAACTTATTGGTTGTCACTCAGCCAGTCACATGTAAATCATGAATATGCTGGATGGACGACATACATATTACAGCTATAGGCGAGGACTGGCATGTCAAATCATGAATAATGTATACACCTTCAGTTTCCCTGGGGCATACGGCATTAGGTTATTCGGTCTGCTAGAGATTCAGCTTAAGCTGTTCATAAGTGGAATTAGTGCGACAAAAATGATCCACCCCATGTTCCAGGGCGGTCCATGTTTGGAGGACTATGTGGCACAGTGTGTTCCAATTCCAATCATGATTTGTACCAAAGCTATGCCTACTGGTGGTATTAGAAAAGTTATTTTGCATACGTTTTATTAACCTTCTTGTCTTGATTATGATGCCGTTATCGAGGTTTGACTATGGTCTTTCAGCCAGCTCATCGAATAGGCGCCTGAAAGGAACCCAGTGTGTGACACTAAATAAACCGGTTCGAATGTCTAACTGTCTCGAACTAGTCCAAACATTGATGTATTCGATCGTCGAGTGTTGATCTGGGTATGAATGAGCGGAGAAACAAAACCTCTTTAGACGCCCACTCCGCTGTGAACAGTTTCGTCCTGATGTCAAGGCGTATCAGGCAGGCAGACAGACCGAGATTCTTACCGATAATTTTGATGTAAGAGCCTGAGGCTGCTGCTCTCTAGTACGAATGAAAGGGACTGCTCGCGACCAATTCCTACAGTTTCTTAACTCACAATGCAACGGCACGGTATTCACATTGGAAACTGAAACCGATGAGCACCTGCTTAATTTTCTGGACTGCCTCGTCAGAGTTGACGAGCAACAGAGACTTCAGGTTTCTGTGTACCACAACTGCAACTCGTCACATCCAATCGATATGAAAAGAGCAGTCATCGAATCCCTGGTCAATAGAACGAATAAGATCTGCACCACTGAACTCTCCAAAACAACGGATTTCTCATATTAAAGAAACGCTAGCGGCCAATGAATACCCAAACGCATTTATTGAGAACACAATTAAGTGCATATCAACTATCGAAGAGAGCAAAACGATTAGAACTTTCAAGTCTACTGTGCAAATGCCGTATCGTGAACAAACGTGGGAAAATTCGTTCCATTCTTTCTGGATACGCTATCCGGACTGTATTTCGGTCAGATAATACCTTAGAACGACTGGTGGTGCATCCTAAGACTTCCGTTTCCACGGTCGACCAGACAGAGTGCGTGTACGAAATCAAATGCGGTCATTTTAATGCTAGGGGCATTGGAAAGACAAGCAGACAACTAAAAATACGTGTTGCCAAACACGAGAAACACACGAGGCTCCCTCCTAAAGATGCATATCAACTTCAGAAGCTAGAGAAGGATCTGGCCATCGCACTGTCAGAGAATCACAGCATAGGTTTTGATCAAGCTCGAGTGATTCACACGGGTCTGCTGTAGTGTGGCGTTGATGAATAAACAACACCAGACACAGACGCGTCTTATTGACACCAGTCCACCCCCACTTAGTAGGCGAAGGGCTAGACCAATCAGTTCAGATGCAACGCAGACTGACTTAACCACGGCAAATCCCACGTGATCTCTGTTCCTTTGGTAATGTAATTTCGATGATGACGCTCTTGAGGAAGGCCACCCGAGATGGTGGAAACGTAGGATTTTACAACTTGCGGGTAACGTTGTGTTATTCTCATGCTCTCTACTTTATGGGCATAATTTGCGGCAACTTATTATGATTTCCCTAAATGACCTTTCACGGTGGTTCCATTGATATCGTGAATGGAATCGATTTTATGCTCAAACCACCGTACCCTCTGTATTAATCAACTAATGGAGCATTAGTTATAATCGCAACAACTTGCTAACGGGCTTTTCCTTTTGGAAAACTCGCAACGCCTTTCGACATTTGTTTATAGTGGACCTCTTGCCCACCACCTGGTTCTTCGTTGCCTTGATCGATTTTTGTTTGTATCGAAGCCTAATGCTTGACAACGTTAAATAACGACTGTTTAACTCATTTTAAACTGTACATGTGAGGATGTGTTCGTGTGCACACAGAACATCTGATGCTTAGACAGAGTCAATCGCGACAAATTCAGCGAACAGGGAGTTTTCAAGGTTTGGTGTTCTACATTTGTAGTCTGCTTTTGTTAAGGTTTGCTTGTTTTGTTTTGTCCCTTACTCATTTGCGCTTTGAACTTTTTCTTTGTGCTTATTTGTTTGTCCGTTTGCAGCTCAGTCACTCGATTTCACACGAACCCACGGAAGACCCAGCGGAGTCCTTTTTCGGTAGGTCCACCTCACGGAGTAGTTTGGTTGGATTGAGAACCGGGACAGATGCATTATGTTTAAATGAACAGAAATTAGGCTTCTTCGTGATTAGGATGCCAACAGACGTGTGTGCTTATTTAACCGACGCCATTTCCACCATTTAGCCTTTCAACACATGGGGTGGTCGTGTAAAACACCGGACATCTCAAAAGACCACGTTTACGTGACCAATTGTTATTATCATCAATGAACTGTTCCCATGTGATGGTGCAGTGGTCACATTATCGAGATTGCACCCATTTGATCAATGTGATTTCTCTTAGCACTAAGTGGGTGCAATACCCACTGCGAACATTCAAGTAAGACTTCTATTTGTGTCAAAAATATGCGGTTAATCAGATCAGCTACGCACATTCTTCTGGAGTGGTGAGGTTCCTCATGATTCTAGCACTACGACCTTTTCCGCTTCGTTTTTTGATGTTGGTTGAGATTTTGGAATCTCTTCAATCGCTATTTGTAAGCACCGTTTGGCGTCACGTTGTTCTGCATGTACTTGGTCATTTTCATCCGGATGATTGCCAACCCTTCTTATTTATCTCATGTTCTCCAATATCTCTTAAATGGAAACTTCCTCATCCTTGATACGGTACGTATTCGTATACGTACATGTATACCCAACCGTCCGAATGTGAGATTGCCTAGTTGTCATTCTGTTTTACCCTGGTAAGGTTTTCAAACTTCGGGCGGCGACCATTCCAACAACGGAAATGTTAGGCTCAACCAACTGAAAGGGCACAGTTCCTAGCACTTCTCAATCTCCTTGGTCATGTGTACGGACTATAGGTACCATCAAGCTGATCGGCAAGAACGATTATGCCAACTGGAGCTCCATGCTGTAGCTCCGTTGAATATGCTGTTTAGTAAGTGGCCTACTGGAACTGATTTATAGGTCAGTGGTAGCGGCATCCTCATAATCTGTATGCGAACGAGATTTAGAAACTAAGTTGACAACCGACTTAGGTCGGTTCACAGGTTCCACGCGGTTGTCGAAAATCAAAATGGACACAAAGTTTGTTAAGAAGAATCTGTTGACGACTTCATTCTAAGGTCTTCTCTTTGACGTATGACTCCATTACAAGCTCTCACATGAAAGTCAATATCCACATGTAAAATGATGGTTATCAAAAACATCCAAAAATGTCGTGTGACTTAGAAGGAACTATTGTCTAGAAAGGCTGACATTATTGAGTCATTTCTCACTGAACCGCAAGCGTCGTAAACGATATTCACCATATATCTGACCCTAATTGGCGAATCTACTATTGTCAATCAGGACCGACCAGTTAACGAGGTGTCTTCCGAAATTCACATTTGAGATAACCATAGAGATATTCTTGATGTGTCCGTTGGATGCGTCATCGACTTCTTCACACGCGTTGGGTGCGAGTCTATTGATCGATCGATCGATCGATGGCCATCTGGATTGGCCACCTTTTCGACCCGTGAGAACTAATCACACACACGTTCCGCACTGCCTTACGTTCGACTGGCTGCTCTGTATTTGCTTATGTTGTTGTTGCTATTACAGTATTCCGCCGACTGTCATTCTGTTAAGCAGCAAAAGTAACACATCGCAAGTGGACTCTCTAGAATCTGTTATGATCCACAGTTTTACGTAGTCTGTCAGGGCAGCCGTAAACCTCTTGATTCGGGAACAACAAGATGGGCTGTTGAGGGTCTGTCAAGATCAAACGGGTTCTTTACATAATAAATTAATAATCACTAACAACGACCAAACCTGTGCAGTGGAGGGGACAATTAAATTGAGCAATGTGAAATCAAACGAAACAGAGTTCATAATGTCAGTAAAGAAGAAATCGCTTGAGGATTAGGATGAACACTGGATATAACACTGGAAATATGAGGTTCATCTAGTGGGTAGTGGCAGATATCCGGTCTGACTGTCTGGTGTCGGAATCGTAGAACCATTATTTTGTCATTGCATTACTCATGAAACATGCAGTAGTCAACGCTTTTTTTCATTGATTCTACTTGGAAGGAACAGTTTGTTCTCTGTAGAGTGCACTGTCTAAGTCTGAATGTGATTCCGTTGAGATGTCCTGAACCCTGCCCAATCAACATACGCTCAAATGTCAGCCGACGCTTCAGCTGTTTTGACCATCTCCCTAATGCAGTCCTGTAGGTCATCAGGTCTGAATGTCAGTTTGATTCCTGTTGGTTGTCTTCTGTTGTACCCTGCACATATGTCATAACTGTCAGGGCAACCGGGGTGGCTCGGTTAACCTTAAGCACGTGGCCCGGGCAGGAGGTACGTAGACGTTGGATCCGTACGGAGCGTGACTCCAGGCTGTTAACAAGTGTCCTCGATCGTGGCTCTGCTCAGTGGGCCTTGGTAAACCAAGGAAATTGGGTCGTTTACGACTTTGTCAGTCCCTCATGGATCAACACAAAAACAAAGGTTCCACTTGTAGAGGGTTCCACTTGAACGATGTGAAACTCAACAACACACAACTAGGTGCAATGAGACGGTTAAGTTGTGAGGTACACTGAAGTTGACTCTCGTTCATTATGGTTAATAAAAGTCGAACAGTGTGTGGTGTTCACATCTGTGATCTAGTAGTTTCGTCTTGCGGTCAGTTGGGAAGACAGGACGTAATTTTCATGAGTAATCAAAATGTCCACACAACAGGTAAGATGAAATTATACGTAAAGTTTACTCTGTTTTTCTGTTTGTGTTCTTGAGTCCTCTTGCATAACTTTTTGAGGTTGGCATGTTACACGCCAGTGTTCTTGAGATTTGTCTCTTGGTTTATTACTCGACGTCTGCGTTCTTCTTCTTTGCATAAATGAAACGTCTCATTAATTTCAATCTTCTATTAACTCTGAGGCGAGACCGTCTTATCTTTCTGCACAAACTTGCACAATTGTTGTGACGAAAAGTTGCTCACCAAAGCAAGATCTCTGTTGTCCCACGCCACTCACACGCTCGCGTTTATGAACTCTAACCCAGAACGCAGCGAGGTTTCCATTTAAACGCCATATGCACTTCTGCTTGGTTTTATGCTTTTGGCTAACGCTTTCTGTCGTATGCTTTTGCTCGCTATTTCTCACCCGTTGGCCCGATTTCACTGAGTGATGACTCGTTCGTTCGTTCGTCCTTATTGTCTACAACCTATCTGCTTCGGGCATTGACCATATCTTACCATTGAGTGTTGAAATAATCGCGTCTCCAACTTGGTCATCGGTACCACTGTGATCCTTGATAACATTACACTAATGTTCCGATAATTCGCCACCAGATCACTATAATTTTATGGGTTCAGTGAGATGGAAATCGTGTAAACAAGACAAAGAGGTTCACCAGAATGTCATTGGATCATATAGAACGGTACAGGATATCCAAGCCTCTATAGGTTGCTCACTCAGGGAGAAAATCACTAGTATTAACAATGGGTAATGTGGAGTTCCGCCCACACTAATGTCTGCTGCGTAGCTGGCACCACACACCACACTGAGAAGGCAAGAAAAACAACGTTGATCATCAAACACACACGACTGCGAGCTCGTACTGCGACCATCCTTGTTTAGTCCATCTGGAATTGAGTAGGCCGACAGCTTCCAACCCATGTGGAATCCATATCTTTTCCACTGCAAGATGATACTTGGACCCTTGGGGGGGGGTCTTTTGGTATTTCTCCGCATCTCCTGAGCCGCCAAGAGTAACAAATCACAGTAGCGCGGTAGTGTAGAGGGTACATCGCATGAATACCTCACACTGAAGACTTACATCAACAAGCATTCTAACTGAGTTGGATTAGCGCACACCAGTGGACCACCGTTGCTGGAGCACACCAGGGTGATAGATGAAAGAGATGTGATCCGGATGAAACATACATCCCCGTTTTTGTGAACAAAGCCATTCCTTGACTGTTTACTGCTTTGATCCGTTTAGAAAGGCTGTTCGTGTGAGCTCACATTTGTAGTGTTTGGGCTTCAGTGCAATATATCCGTTTCCACTTTCTCCTCCACTATGTTGGCATAACTCACCTGGATATGGTGGCCCCATGTGCACCGAATACTACTTGGTAAACCCTCTGGATCGTCGTAAACTGAAACCGAGTCTCGGATAAGTGATATGGAAGCATACGAAAGGATTTTCGGGAGATTCTGAAATGCAAGATATATAGTGTATCGTATGATAGCAATGAATGCCTTGTCATCTACTAAGAATTCAGTTCTGCTTTGAGTCTTCTTATTCAGGTTGCCTTCGGTTATGTCGTCGCCTTTTTCCCATTATTTCTGGTTTTGTTAACCACTGTCATGAACGATGGTAACTTAGGTCGAACTATCGTCATGCTCGACGCAAAGCTGCATGTTTGCTTATCTGTAAGTCTTCACGTTGTCACTGTTACGCTGGATTGTCTGCTACCTGAATCGTTTGATTACCTTTTCTCTTTCGTCTCGACCATTGTAAAAATTCAAACAGCTCTGATTGTCTGTCAGCTTCTTGTTGCCTTATTATAATGCACTGGAAAGAGTTATTTTCCTGTTTGTGTTTGTGCTCAGATTCCAGCCCGCAGGCACGCCTCAGCTGCTCCGCTGTGGAGGAATTTCAAGGGGCTGTTGATCTTTTGGCAGGTAAGCCTTGTGGATTTTTGTTTCTCGAGTTTGGCGCATTTCTCGACTTTGCATCCGTTCCCTGGGATTCCAAATAAGAAATCGTAGTTGAGATATCTCTCTGTCAACCTAGCAAGATCCCGTGCCACATTCTAATTTGCCGCACTCGGGCTGTTCTGAGTCCACTGTGAACTGTTCCATCTTAACCATGACGCAAGCATAGTCGCCAACTTAAATACACGTTATACTGGATTGCTTGAGGGTAGCACACATTCACTTTGTCGACTGATTGCAAACCTAACTGTGAACATTCCCTCTCTTCGAACCATCATCAGGTTAATGTGTTGATGGCATACTCGGGTTGCTGTGCTAAGTGCAGATGGGTGTGTGTTCACATTGCGATCGTAGCATTATTGCTTCTCCACTTGTCAGTTTTACGAAACATTGTCGTACACCTTCAGCTGAAAGTGGGTTTATTGTTTCTATTGAAGCGGGACGATTTCAGACCTTCTCGCCTGCTGGTGTGTCCGCCGGCACGCAGCTGGGTTCACTGAATCGGAATTCAGGGATTCGGGTGAAGCGCGCGTCGGAATCGGAGCACCTGCTGGTAATCAGCAAATCGTTATCCGAAGTGAGTCTGAGATTCTTCCGCGTAACGGTGTTTGCTAATTACCATCGAGTGAAGATTCAGCGGTCACGATTTCTTTTGGTTTTTACGCTGTTTGCCAACTACCTGGCAAGTGATCCCTGAACAAGAGCAGTTGATTTGATTTTTCACTAGCAAGTGGTGGAGTATTCGACAGCGTCGAACAACTCAGGGAAGGCATTTAGGCGGGTCACAGTTTGCGATGAAGAGTGCATTATTTCATCTGAGATCATAAACGAACGTAAGAAAATCCGGAACTTAGTACATTTACCATTTAATCTGAAGAGCAATTTACACAGCTCTATTCACACCAAAGGCAAACGGTGACATCAAAATTTAACCAACAAAAATTAAAAAAAGTCGGAAATTCATAACAAGCTGTCCGTCGAATGTAGGCCTTCGCATAGTTGCCAAAAAAGGACAATCGATAGTTTCTTCCATGTAAGGTGTAAATGTGTTAACAGAGAGAAGGGGAAAAAAATAAATTGAAAAACAGTCTTTCAGCACAGGCGTGCTGTCACCGGCTCAGACATCGAGGCAAAGAAATGCCCTTCATAGTAAGACAAAAGTCAGAAGTTGGAAACACTCAGCGCCAGGCTCCACACATAAATGTGTCACAGGTTTACAGGGGACCTAGAACAGTAAATAGGCATAAATCAGTGACTACGTAAGAGGATAGTCTCAGTTGAAGAATACCATTGCAACAAGGTGGATACATGATACCACCAAAAATGGTGATCACAGGTGAATGAGAAATAGAATCCACATTGCAACCCATGGTGTGGTGGACCAACTGAATAGCGGCAATGTCGGTCCCGTACTTCACAACCCTGTCCGTCCAGGTAGTCACCACCTACGATACCAACATCCAGTATAACAACAGCGCCTTCACGGACCGCGATCACTTCGGGCTTGATAATCGAGGTTGGTACTCGTAGCTCCTTGAAGATTGCATAACTCAGACTGCACAGCCTTTTCGTCAAGTCCGTGGCCACGCGGTTGTGTCGAGCACAACGCACATCGTGGGTGGTCAAGCACGATTGGAGAATATGAGAGAAGTTTTCTGATTGAACACAGTTTTCACGACAGAGAACCGGATGGTCAATTCGGCCACTTGGGTAATTCCGGTTCCTAGTCCGTAGAAGACCGCAGCGGAGTTGGATGGCACGAATAAAAATCCGGAGGGAAATGCGGTCTGGGTTTAACTGTCAATGATCGAAGAGTGGAGTGCAAGTCATTTCGTGAGAAGCACGGCCGTCTAGTGAATGATACAGCTTATCTATCCACATCGCATGGGCCTCCTCCTTGTTCATCATTACCACACCTGAGCACGTGCAGGACCAAGCGAGTGATCCTTGAGTGTGTTCTTCAGAGCTGGACATAGACTGGAGAGTGGTCTGTCCATTCGTGACTTACATGAGATAGGAATGGTGGTGGACAAACTCGGAATGCGCCCAACCGAGTTGGGGTGTGGGTGTAGCTGGTTGATGTGTTTTTGAGAAGGCGAAGCCCCTGCCGAACAATCTAGTGCGTTCCATAGTCCATAGGTTTGGGTGTGTTTCGGTGGACTCGGCTCAAAATTAGCGTGTGATTAATATTCGGGCTGAGGTGCTGTCTCAAAAGATGGACGCGCTGATGTGGCTTCAGGGGCAATATGGTTGTTTCATCCAGTATTGCACGAAGTTGTACTCGGTGACTGGTGGATGCCTTATCTTTCCAGGTGAGTGGGACCCGCAGATAGGTCACCGTATCAGAAACGTTCAGTGAGTGGATGATTTTCTGACCGAATTGAATGGATACATCAGCTCTGGCTGTTGTGTTGTGTTTGTGGTCGCCATAGATGACCGTACGTTTAGTCTTTCAGTTTGGATAGTTCTAGAGCACAAGGTGCATCTGTAGGGTTCTCGGAGGGAACGTATGGAATTCTTCTTGAGAAGACAAGGTAGTCGGCGCATGCGAAGCCGCTTACTGTGGCTTATAGAAGCAGCTTATGGTGGAATTGGTGGTCAGTCTTCAGTCGTGATAGAGCTGACATGTCATCCAGTGCCACCAGAAAGAGTAATTTCCACATTCTCCCCCAAAGCGATTGAGCTGGATCACACTTGCTGCCACGTCCTTTCTGTGAGTTTTGTTGATAAGCTTTTCGATATGGCCTTGCTTTTTTATCGCTGTGCCTTCGAGAAGGCCAAACTCAGCTGCGAATGCAGCTGCAGTTCAGCAGTTACGTAAAACATTGGATTAGATAGTTTCCAGAGATGTGCTACTGAGGTTAGGTATGTGAACAGGCAAGTCAAGGCAACTAACAGTCATGGTGGGACCAAATGTTGGGGATGTTAAATACCCCAAAAACTGTCCACCTAACCGGTAATGAACATTTATCAGTTTTGTAAATTTGAATTCCCCTAGTGCACCATCATTTTTATTTCCTGCGCCGATTTACATATTGGATGCTAATTCGCCTGTTATCGACCCAGGACGCTTTTCACTAAATATTGAATATTGAACATTGAATACTGATAACTGAATACTGAACATTATTCAGCAGGTCACTTGACGAGCTATTAATACGTAAGAGCTGCGCTTTTAATTTGCCTTCGGACTGAAACAGCAAAAGCTCTTTTTTCGGAGACCAGTGATTTTTCCTTCGTAGTCTGCTTGGGGATCGGCTCTTCGGGGTAAAACAGTGCGTACAGTATCATTGCGTCGTAGGAATCGTTCCAGCTCAATTGCGTTTGCTCGGTTACTGCGTGATATAACATTTTCGTAAGGATCGTTACAGCTGGATTGCCTTCGCTCGGTTGTTCCGCGTTATAACACCAACTCACACCTTCCAAATGGCCAGACAAAGGTTAATGTATTGGTCGAGCTAACACCAGCTGATAATTCGGGATCGCTCATTACGTCAATGAACTGCCTGCTTTTTAGCCTCAATATGCATACTCTCCAACTCAACTTAACTAATGATGTCAAATATCTGTGAGTAACTTTAACTAACTCCGGGGGGTACCGTCACACCTTCCGATCTAAGCCTGCTTATTTACGCCGTGCGTTCACCGCACTTTTACCACCGGAACCAAGTAATAAGTATTCTCCTTATGGTTTAGTTCAACTCAAGGATATGACATTCACCTGTGAGAATAGATGTTGGAGATCAACGGTTACCACTCAAATGCTGGAGAAAACGTCCACTAATTCGGTGTATGAGATCCAATGAGCTATCTGTAAATATCAGCCTACTATCCCCGTAGTTCCACAACGTCTCACCAAAATCAATTTTAGGTAAATCCGAAAATTTTTTAATCCGACCTATTGACCTTCACGGTTCCCAGGTTGCGGCGGACTGAAAAATGCACTTTTTGTCAATCAGCACGTCAAGTTTGGGAAGACAATGATATTTAGGGAGATGAAAGTGTTATTCGGCTGTCGAAACGGAATCATGAAACAGCTGTTTCATTCTTTATGAGTACCTAATCAGTCAGTGCACGGAGGATGAACAGCTACGGTTTTCATGCCTGGTCCCGGCGGCCAGTCTATGGACAGCCTGAATTGAATGGCTTAACTAGCTCGGACCAGAGAGGACCTTTTCGTTCTTTCAACTTATCAACACAGTTTCATATGGCGTACGCTGCGAAAAGCGACCTATTGGAATGGAAATAGTGGCACATGATACAGATTTAATACTCTTGGATGACAATATCAACTATGGCTGTGAGGCGGTGGTCGGATTGGCAATGGGAGGAGTATTTTCGTGTCAATTCACAGCATGTAGACGCGTCCTGATTATCTTCAGATTACGCCCAGGGAAGTGTAACAGGAGCCGGCAGTGGAATTCGCGTCGAGTGGAGCACGACGGAACCAGGTCATTGGCAGCTCTGAAAAGGGGAGCCGATTATTGCTAAGATTAACTTGATCCCTCAGCTTTTATTCATCTGAGCTTTTCGTGGTTACCTTCAACAGAGTGCACATGCCCCCTATGTTAACTGAAACCAATTTTAGTTGGAAAGCTGGGGTTACAATCGGCTCATTCAAAGATTGGGGAGGCGGACAACCTGATTCCTGTTCCGCACCATCCCTGCGTCGATGAATACGAGTATGAGCCTACAAACCAGCTTTCGATTTGCATGTTCGGCCACATTCTGAACAGAGATACTCCTCTTGCCTGTCCCGTGCACTGGTAGATGACAGTATGGAGGCGCTGGCGCTGTTTCCATTTTATTGATCGAGTGTAATCAGCAAACTGGAACCAGGTAGAGTTGCTGAACACTTAGCCAGTCAAGGTCCGCACCGAGAGAGTCCAGTCGGCACTATGAGAGGCTGGTTCAGCAGGCCGACTAATACCGTTAGCGGGTTTACTCTGTCTTCGAGAAACGACAATGATTCTTGCTGACCTTTGACTGCTTATTCAGTCCGAATTCGGTTTTAGTGATACCGTATCTGACGCCAACCGCACGGTTACAAGTTCGAACCCCGTTGGTCTTGTTTGCTTCTGTGTAGGTTTTGAAAGCCTTTTGATAGTAGTGATAGTGTGAAGAGAAGTGGCAAAATCTTAGCTGAAATGTCGACGAAAATATCATCTCAGGCCACGGAACACGATGTCAACAGTCAGCTATTCAAAACACGTTCTCACTCGCTTGGGCAGCAGTAGTGCTTACACTTTAAACCGCACAAATTCGAACAAGACCATTTGGGTGTGTGCCCAGTTCATTCATGTACCGTTCGTTTTGCGATTTCGCTGTATTGGCTCAGTAGCTGTCACAACGCCAGTTATGTGTGCTTGCGAACTCGTGGATGTGTTTAGTGAGAGCTTCATTGCTGCTTTGGCAACGCTTTTTTAGGTTGGGTTGTTTTAAATTTTTGAGCAATTTTCTCGTTTATTCCCACATTTGATACTCTCGTCTTCATTTCCACACATTAATAACAGTGTGTAGAGTAAGATATAGTGATCAACGTACACGAACCTAGGTATTCACTTGTCGGTCGTAACGGGGTTTTCGGCTTCGCGTCACGTGTTGTCTGTCGTTTTTACACACAGGGCGTGCATAGGTTTCTGACTTCTATAAGCTATTTCTGCTCTGAATGCATGTTCTTCGGTTCGTTGTTGCTTTTATCGATACACACCGTTTCCCCACTCATTTGCTCGTTTCTACTGTCCTTATTCTCGCCCCATTCAGGATAAAGAGGAACCCTCTTCTTACACATTTGGACATTTTGGTGAGTTTCTTTCTGTCACATGTACGAACTTATACAATGGTGTGTGCATGTTTCTTACCTTCCTGATTCATATTTTATGAATTTTTGCTTTTTCAAAGTCGAACTCAACCACTCTAACTCCTACAACTCTCAGTTAGGCATCCCAATCAATTAATCAGTTGTCTTAATTAGACATGCATAGAATTGAGCGCTTTCTCTTATCGGAAACTTTGATGTGAATTTGCGCACCCTTTCTCTACTTCAAAGGTTGGTTGTTTATTAGTACGAGCGATCATGTTCTGTGGGTTTCGACCACCGACAGTAGACGGTCCGAATGATATGCTATTCTGGCCAATTGTTCGGGTTTAGCCGGAGTCCAGATTCTCTTACGAACAAACAAATCTGCTACACTATTCTTCAATTTTACAATTCTAGCGTTGAACAGTGGCATTGGTGAATTCCAGCGTCATGTGTTTAAAAAATCCTACCGGTTTATCTATTCCCCGGATTAATTGATGGATTCCATGGCGTAGGGGAGTAGGTGGACAACTGCGTTCAAATATGAAATTTAATTATTCTCGATGTGGCCTCATAGCTCGGCTAGTAGACCACTTGCCACGTAAACGTATGATGTTTCTATCGTCAGACATTCTACTCGAAACCAAGCCTTTTTACTATTGGGTCCCTTGCATTCGTGGATAGTACTATTCTTCGGGCTTTTCTTGACCGTGATAGTCACTGTTCCGTTGGTATGCACGTTGGTTGGCCTGTGTCTGCTGTTCCGGTACATGCTAACACACCTTGTTTTGCCATCTACCGGCCTTTGCATGTGTGAGCGTCTTTGGGTACGTGTCGCAAGCCATCTCAGAGGTTACGGTATCTGTTCAGCCTAAAACCACAAGCCAACTTTTCCAGAAGTCGCTTACATTGTGAACCATGCGTATCGTGCGTGGTGAGACGCGAAGGAATGCTTGTTACCATAGTTGGCAAGGTCTCTGATTCGAAGTATTTGCCACGCAGTGGCAGTTTGTCAGGTGATTGACATATTATTCTGATCTGTGTAATTCGAAGCCTCAATCACTGATTCACATCACATCGGTTCAGAATTCTTTTGAGGCGAACCGTGCTGCCATCCGTACCCGTAGGGGAGGTTGTGGTGCGTTGTTTACCAAAGAATAGGTTAAAAATGTACTTTTTCCCGTACTTTTTTCTTCTAAAGTTAAGTAGCCACTTCAATGCGTGCATTGCTTTCCATTTCAAACAAACATGTCCGCACTGACTTCTGCCTGTCGAGAAGCGCATCAAAAGCCAATGGGGAACTGGTGGCGCTGATCGGCATGAGGGAATTTGAACACTATTGTTAGAGGAGCCAATTTTTTCCCCTCAAAACCGCCTCCTCTCTCGAGAAGGTGATCCTATCCAACCACAATAAGCGGAAATGTCGTGAACATTTGAGAGGTGACCTTCACCATTCTTTTTTACCTATCTGGCCTTTATTCCGCCATGCTTATTGGTGGCTTGGTGACCTTAACTGCTTTTTTGATGTCTGTCCTTCGGTTTTCTGGTTTGAGAATGTTGGTAGGTCACTATGCGCCCTATACATACCATGCAATTTCCTCCTTGTCGCACACGTTATCGGAGTAGAACAAAGTTGCTTTTTGCACCCGTCTTTTGGTTTGTTTTGGGCGCAATTAACGGGGACCGACGCGTGATTCTTGGAGAATCCGATTTCCTATCAATCGTCTTACTGTTCCATGGACGAAACAACGTATTGAGTCGAGAGTTTACAACATCTATACTCACTGGTTATTTTAGGTCGTGAATTAATAACTGCCTCTGCATCGTCCCGTATCATGCTGCTAGTGTACGTGAGCATGCTTTGGTTTGTGCTTAAGTGAACTCGGTGGTGACATTCTTACTGATGACTACATTATCAGTCCGTCACTACTGAGTCACAGCTTATCGCTTTGTTTCCAGTTCTTTGGCCCACATTCGAATACCACTGTTTTTATCCGCATTGTTTATCCAACCAGCTCATTTCCTAGTGTGCCTACTTTTGGGAAGTTTGTCATCCTTGTGCACATCTGTTTGATATCCGACATTAACCAGATCATTCTCACCCACTTTCCCCATTTCTCACCCCGCTTGCCTGTTGTAGATGAGAATAATGCTTACAGCACATTGTTTCGTCACAGCACCTGCTACGATGTGTTACCGGACAGCGGGAAACTGGTCATACTGGATTCACGTATTGGCGTAAGTTGGACACTTTCCCCTTCTCCACGATATTCTCTCTGACCCAAGTTGCGTGGATCAACGCTTCGTGTGTTCTGTCCAACTCGGACATGGCGAGTCACTTTCGATTATGGTGTGTTTCAAACATACTTCGAAGACAAGAGACTAGATGTATCATGTAACCATGATGGACCGCATACAACTGAGCGTCCTGTTCTGCAGTTCTGTTCTATTTGCGCCCTTCACTCAACAATCTCAATTTTCGACGTGCGTCATCGTTTGTCTGGATTGTCGTCTGTGTTGAGCCTTCTTATAGGGATCGTTGCTCCAAGCCCTGAATATCTGGAATACACCAATCGGGGTTTATGTGACCTTTTCCATAAGTGCCATTTGTCCCGGAACTGTCCTACCGTCCAAATCCAGACCTGCGTAGCCACGTCTCCTCACCGAGTCGGGTGAGCGAACGGGCACAACATACCGCTGAACTCACAGTTAGACCAACTGGCTGTGTGTATGTGAGGGGGGGGGAGGAGGAGGATGGACGCACATTTTCAATGGAGTGATCAGCTCCACTGGCCCAGTGTTTTGGCCATCACGGACGATCGCGTCTGGCTGTTCACACATGCCTCTGCAGCCGTCTCAACGCTCGAAAGGCGATGCTGGACTGGGAACCAGCACGCACCGGTGAGTGCAAATGGACAAAGTGGGAAATACGATATTTCCCTAGCGGATTTTGCTATCACCATAGTTTTCTCGCCAACTGATAATAAAAAGCTGCATTCATGAATGAAGCAGACTTACGAATCAATGAGAGGTTGGTCAAAACCTAACAATTTTTCCATCGAATCTGAGACACGTCATGCTGTGGTTTTAGGTTAATCACGCCGTTTGTGCACTCTGACGTGAAGTATTATAGTCATGCTGTGAAAACAGCAGGTGTCGCTCGATGTGTCCCAGTTTAGTGGCCTAGTTGTTGGATCGTTTTGTTCTACTTCCTGTGAACATGCCTAAATAGAGACCATTTTATCTATACCGTGATGATGGCAACTTGAATTATCGAGGTCGACGTGTACGGTTCGTTCAAAAATGCTGTCTAGATTGTGATACTTTGTCCTCTGGAGACCTGCTTCATCCTGGTAAAAAATATCCACCATACGATGGCCGTTTAGTTTTGTTCGACACAAAACATCCGCATCATAAGGGCTTTGGTTAGGTGCTTACAAACTCGAATAACATGTTGACATTGTGAGTACTGATCGAACTGGGCTCGGCGGGGTAAAGAGTGTAGCGCACTTGTAACTGGATCAACGGCCTACGAGCGTGTAAACTGATAACGGAATGATGGTTAGCGAAACGGCGTATGACGGAACGACAGACTACGTAGTATGCACGAGTAGTTCGTAACTTCCCGGCCAACCCAACCACTCGAGGCTAACGTATGAACACAGGGAAAAGACTGGCCTCCGGACAGGGCTTCTTCGTGTCACTCAATCCGAAGACAATACGGCCACAGACCAGATCACATTTAAAGGGTTTGTGACCAATCGCATAACCACCTCAAAGGTGGACCAAATAATGAACCAACCAGTATAGTGTTGCGCGTCGGCAGGATGCAGGCGTGTAGGCGCATAGTCGGAGTGTAGGTATGTGAATGAGCGTTGAGGCGCATAGGTAGGATGCCAAATATTTGGCACGTGGGTTGAAGGGTGAAGTGGCGCATGACCGTGCCGACGTTGAAGGGCATTCGCTAGTGTACTCTGTTAGCCTTTGCTACACAATATTTTCGGGGAACTAGCGAATTCCCGGACAGCACTCCTGACAAGTGTCGTGTTTTTTCGCAAGCTTACTTCTCCAAGACTGTACAGACTCTAGATTTAGATGCTTCTGATGGCGGTTTAGAATCGACACTTCCATTTAACCGGAAACGCGTCGAACTTGTGGATCCTGGAATGACTAGTTCAGTCTGTGTATGTCTGGCTGGCTGGCTCTGGTCATTGTGAGTTATGTTGGATCACATTCTTCTCAGTTCGGTTTGCCGGACAGCAACTGTTTTCACAGCATGACTATAATACTTCACGTCAGAGTGCACAAACGGCGTGATTAACCTAAAACCACAGCATGACGTGTCTCAGATTCGATGGAAAAATTGTTAGGTTTTGACCAACCTCTCATTGATTCGTAAGTCTGCTTCATTCATGAATGCAGCTTTTTATTATCAGTTGGCGAGAAAACTATGGTGATAGCAAAATCCGCTAGGGAAATATCGTATTTCCCACTTTGTCCATTTGCACTCACCGGTGCGTGCTGGTTCTCAGTCAATCATCGTCTTTCGATCGCGAATAATTGTTCTGCTGGATTAACCAACACGGAGGTCTTTGGATCCGAATATTACTTATGAGCCTGATGATTCGAATTTTGTAATTTTGTTTGAGATTGGCAGTAAAGCTGTTCCTTTGTGAAACAAACTCGCGGTAAGCTCATCTAAACTTGTGAGCGGGTCACATACCTTGGTTGTGTTTTCGTCTCTTTAGTATCTGTGTCTTGCTATTGCCTATCATTCGCATTAAAACCCCTATTGTCTCCCACAGGTCTGTGTACTCTAGGGACACTTCCGACGATAAACGCTATATATGACGAGAGTTTAACTGGTTCCTCTTTCGAAAGTTGTCTTCTCCCCGTAGACCTGCATGCAGTTCAAATCCACACGACCTTTCCTCTCTCGCAATACCACTTCGTGATAATCTGACCATTACTTGTTGGACCCCTCTGAGTTCACAACTGTGGATCAACCGAGTGTAGTTAATTATTGTAGTTCAGTCAGCGTGCGTCTGAAGCCAATCATTAAACGCTTAGTCGAGCCCGGGACAAGAGGCTCTCCTAAGGCCTATCCTGACGGCTTAGTTATAACGAGGCCAGCTGCCAACGTTCCAGTCAGCTCTTCGAGTTCAGCTTATCTCTAGTTTTTGAGGTTGTGCGTTTGTTTACTACTTATTAATCGGTCTGTTTCACGGCTCACTTTATACGTTATTTGCTCGCTGCTGTAGGTGGTGCGCGCCATTCGGGCGCTCCTAGAGAACGGCGTTCAAGCTGCTCCGATTTGGCAATCGGAAACGCAGCGGATCACTGGACTGTTCTCGCAGGACATGGCTCTCCATCTGCTTCTTTCACTCTACTTGTCTAGCTCCTCGGAAGATTGCATACCAGTGGCTACAGCCGACCAAGCAGTGTCCAGCATTGCAGCTGATTCGCAACTTTGTCACCTTGATGAGGGCCTGCGCATATGGGGCACCAGACAACTGGGCGATGTTCTACGTAAGTAACGACTATCCTGATCTGTTTTTTCACCCAATATCCGTTTCTTTTGTAATTTTGGACGATCTATCTCAGTCTGTTCATTCTATCGCTTCCCGTTCGAAAACAGGCCTATTTAGCGCGAACTCTTCTGTCAACGGATCTTTCTCACTCCACTCGACTCTGGTAGTTTCACCACAGACGGGCCTGAGAAAGGCTCTTGTTCGCCTGTTACGCGCTTCAAAATCGCCAGCCTGCGTGTTGCCTCAGCATAGCACCAACTTGGACGCACATCAATCAGTGGGCTCGAATGACACGTTAGATTGTTGCTTTGCAATGGACACGAGCGTGTCTGAAAACGACAAAAGTACGCCCCAGTCCACGTGGTTGCCGTCCGCAAGATCCATTCGTCAATCGTGCGTACATCGTCAATGCTCCGTCCCAGCAGATTCGTCATCATCGTCGCATAACGGCGGTGATTATCAGCTTCGATTGGCGGCCACGGCAGCTGTTGCGGCCCAATTTCCACCCACTCATCTGATTGTAATGAATCCCAACTGCGGAAATGTGCTTGGTTTGCTAGGGGCAGATCGCCTATTGGCCTATTTGCGACTTCGCCTGGACGAGCTACCCCATTCTCCACAGCTAATGGTAAGTTTCATATGCTTGTTTTCCGTAGGATGTCATGTGAACGAAGTGAACCAGATTGGCACATTTTCACACCAGTGCTATCCCCCCTTACCAGCCTAGACGTGGGAACTCCATTGGTCCATCAATGGCTCCCTGTTAACAACTGTTGTGTGGTGCATGAAAATCACGTCTGTGTACGTGTTTGAACGACACTCACATCCTTCCAACTCACGTATCTTTTGAACAGCGAAACCAGAAGACCGGTTTTGCATTTCGTATGTTCTCGTCAGTTGCTAACACATAACAGCGATGAAAATCGAAAAATATTTAAGCGAATTTAGTTCATATATCAAGTCAATGTATACACTAGTCTGTCATTGGTCAAAACCATGGCAGACGGAGGTTCAAGGTCAACAGCTTTTGCACACAGAAGACCGGTTTGCTGCGCATGACTAGCAGCGCTTCGAGTGACTTAAGAATGACAGGTTTTTGATGACGCATCTAAACGCGGAAAGCGTTTGTCTGGTCGACTACATGACCGGTCTCTAGCAGGTGTCTGGCGATCGAAGAAGCCGGCTTGCATTGTTTGGTAGGGTTGCGTCGGGTCACACTACACATCAAGTCCTCGATATACTTGGGCACGCGTTCCTTCATTCTAAGTCGCAGGGATCGATCAGTTCTGCCAATGTAAACGTCACCGCAGCTGCAGGTGAACTGGTAGATATAGTGTGAAGTGGACAGCTCTGAAGTCCGCATCTTGATGTGAGGAAGGGTGAGCGATTTGGTGCGACTGAGTAAGCGCAGTGTAGCTGCATTATAGTCCTTTGGATGGCCTGCATCAGTCGTCGTGTTAGAAACGACATATTACTGTCTCCTTTGTACGGTAGCTGCATGTACACCGGTTTCTTCGGGACAGACGTTTCCTGTGGGTTTATTAATTTCGGCTTACTGTGAAAGGTAATGAAACCCAGTGGATAACCGTTGGAGACCAAAGTGTCACGAATAAATTTCAGCTCGGTATCTAGTGTATCACCGGTACATATAGTTCGTGCTCTGTGAAATAGACAACGAACCAACGAGCATTTGTGTTGTATGGGTGAGAAACTGTTGAAATTAAAATATTGTCCTCCCCAGGTAGACTTGCGATGTACCGATGGACACACTGTACGTCATTTCGTCGCTTGATGTTAATGTCCAGAAAGGCGAGATTGTCTTCCTTTTCAAACTCGGACGATAACGTTAGATTTGGGTGAAAGGAGTTCAATGAGTCCAATAGTTTCCTTATGGTCTCCTTGTCTTGTGCGAATACTATCATGTCGTCGACATATCGTCGATAAAGCGGGATGTCATGCAATGTATTCGCGAGGCGGAGCTCAATCATAGACATGAAAAATTCAGCCAAAATCGGTCCTAAAGGGCTACCCATCGCAACCCCATCTATTTGTTTAAATCCCATGTTTTGAAAGTAAAATTTGATATTTTCAGTACACAATAATAGCAAAGGCTTCAAGATGTTGGGTGGGACATGCAGCTTTATGTTACGAGCCAGTGCAAAGTCACCGATAAAGTCGACCGTCTCCCTTAATGGCACATTTGTGAAAAGTGAGTTTACATCAAGAGAGCATATAACTTTTCCTTTCAAGTCGACTTCATCTAGAATTCCACACATCTCAAACGTATCTTTCAGACAAAATTGGGAAGTGAGTGCGCGAACTGGTTGTAAAACTTCCACCAACCACTTGGCCAGTTTGTGATAAGGCGAACCCGCCATCGCAAGGATTGGCCGTAAAGGCGTTTGCGGTTTGTGAATCTTTGGTAAACCGTATAATTGCGGAGTCGTACTACCTATAGGTTTCATGAAGTTGTACTGTCTCTCAGTTATGTATCTATGTAAAAGTAAAATCTGCAACTCACGGCAACTTTGTTTTTTCCACCAGCATTATGTTATCAGGTTGGGTGTCCGGTAGAAACTTTGTATCATCTTTGGCTATGCTTGTTTGGACCGGGTCACGTGACCTTTTTGCGGATTAACTCCACCATATTAGGCTTGTTTATTGGTTTAACTGTGCACTCACCCGTCTTGTCACACAGATCTGCTACAGTACGGTTCCACCGTTCGCCATGACTCAGTACACTCTTATGGTGTTGTTGGTCTGTCCGGTTACAACATTTTGCGTCAGTTTTGGAGCTCGCATGTCACTCCAACAATCGGTAAACAAAGTGTCATCGTATTGCCCGGCTCTCATTGGTGTTTATGCTGACGGGAGTTTGGCACAGCTTCTTCACAGTGGTGGACCGCCCATTCAATTATCGACTGTTAGTAGTTGTCGACACATCTTTCGCAAACTCTGTTTTCGCGCGTATTTTAAAACATCCGAGAGTCACTGTCAGGCTCGTGGAGATTTATCCCAGTATCACGTCGATTTCCGATTCACTCCGTATTTCACTGCGGGATTGTGTTTCGTAACTGATGCAATCGACATGGAGCCACTTGTACGCGGCCTTGCAATTGACTGCATTTAGGCGCGTCACTGTGTGCCAATCATCGCCTCTTTCGAAAGCTCCAATAGTGCGCCTGCGCGTATCGGGATTGATGCGGCTGTGTTTGCGTCCGCCATCCATGGTTGATTTTGGAATAATTAAACATGTTTACAAGGCCACTTGACTGCACCCGTGGTGTTGGTCACAGGATGATTGACGACATTTTTTGGTTCGTGCTCTCCGCTCCCCGGTTGGACCACATGGCGGCCTCGACAACTCAAATGTTCTCTCGCACATCGCCCCATCGTAGCAGTCAATGCGTGCAGTTGGAATGACAAAGGCCACAAAACATGACTCCACTAGACCAATCATAAACCACTTACATAGCCTGAAAATGCAATGGGGAAATTTTACTGCCCTAAAACGAAAGACTTTTACACAAAAGATACATTCTTATGCCTAAAAGAGAAACCAGTGTGGAAAAAGGTATGGTGACATTTTCGTTGACGTTTAACGAGTTCTGGCCGGGGTTTTGTTTACATTTACGTGGGCCACATTGCGCACCTGGTTGTACAATGGTTTTCCTTTACTCGGCTCCCGTTGATCATTTAAAACACCGTTCCGTTGTCTTTGAAACGGCCTTTTTGTAGACCAAGTTGTACTTCTTGTCAAGTGTGCAATTAGCACAAAAATAGACAAATTGCTGCGTGTGCAGGCAATCTACACGTTGCCTGATTTATCCTCACGGCGGCTTCTAGTTCTCCTGTTTCATTAGGTAACAGTTTCATTCGACCACCACTTAGGTTCCTCTTTGCTTCGCATAATAACCCCGATTCCAATGAGTGGAACGTTTGTCAAATTCGAATACCATTTGAAATCAACGTGAACTGGTGTAGGCGGTTGTTTTTTTCTGTTGTATGTTTACTCGAACCGTTCAAGCCAGACAGAGGTTGTCCTGTTGATTCGCACCTTTGGACAGATGTTCTGTTCGATTGAACAATAACAACAGCAATCTACAAGGTAATTGAACTGGACGTACTTGATTATGAATTGGTTAGGAGGAGACCGGGGTGCTTATCTGATCATGACAGTTTGAAAATTTGGTGCAGAATGTACCCTACTGGTCAAACGAAGGCGGTGCTAACAACAAGCACAAAAAACAGCGCTCTATGCCCTTTTTAAGACCCAAGTGAACAGGGCAACGTTACTGAGTAATGTTCGAGGTGGACTAACATTTTATGCGATCTCTGTTTAAACGCATTGGAAGTGTGTTGGTTAGTCTGCCGTTGCTATCCTATCCCATGTGCAATCTAATGTGACATACGGTTGAGGCTCTGTAGGTCAGCTCGTCATCTTCATAAACTGTGGTATGTTTGATACTGGAACTAAACTGTCATGTAACCTTGGAAAAGCAGGCATGATTTGACGGGTAAACAGGGTAGGTGAGTGGGACTTCATTTACGAAACTCTCATGTCTAAACCCACCCCTCCAACGTCAGTACGCCTACAGCTCATCAACAAACAACCGAGTTTACCTTGGCGTCCTGCAACTTTCGTGCCACGCTTCATCGAACTGCCTCTTGCTGCTAATGACGGTTTCAGTGTTCTAAAGTCAGACTAGTCTGCTCCAGCCGTTCGGTACATCGTGACATCTCTGACATTCGTAACGGCCACCTAGAAACGAAAGGCTGTATGATCGTCGAACGTTCAATTTTTAGACCTGACGCACGTTATCTGTCAAGAATACTCTTCTGTTTGAGGGGCGCGATAAAGTAAAGGTGCATCGATTTGCGATGTGTTTGCCTCCGACCGGAGTATTTGTCGTGAGATTTGTAAACTGAACGAGAGACTGTTGTTATTCGGTGCAGTTGATTGAAAACTTCTTCACCAGTAACGTCAAGGGTACTGATATTTAGAACCAGATGGTAAGTTGCGTCATCCACGAGTGGGCTCAATATGCAACCTTTCTTTTGCAGCTGGAGCAATTCCAGATGTACTCGCACTTGACACTCGAACAATCAAACTTATTCTCCAGATGGAGTTTGTCCCAAACGATTACAGCCGGTTTGCACGAGTGTATGAGAAACACGGAGCCTCTGGGAAGGAAAACTGTGATGTCTTGCGCCGTGTTGCCAACAGTGATACCACAGTCCCAAACGATGTATTTAGCCATCCCTCATTACATTTCCGTGACATATTCTTTAGAGTTTCGAAGCTACGCATATGTTGACCACGCGATTCCACCCGTGCGATCTACACGGGTCTAAGCTATCAACCTTCACAGGTTACTTAACCATTTCATGGCTTGGCCACTTCCTGATTCTTTTCTTTCACCTGCTTGTTTGTCTTCCTTACGATCACGTGGACCATTGCAGTCTGTTTTCATCGCACTGGCTTCATTCATTTTTTCTTCAAATTTCAGTCTCCAGTGGGCGCTATTTCTGGTTTGCGGTGGACAGAACGTTACTCTCTTCTCCGACATGCGTGTACCAGCCAGGGTTATCGCCATCTGGACATGCATGGTACACTGTCGGCTGCTACTCACCACCTGCTGCCTGAATCTCCGGTTCTTAGTCCAAATACGCTATGTCATGTGGCTCTGCGTATCTTGTCGGTTTGGCTGCCTGTACTGCCCGCACTTCCAGTGGTTTGTATCAACGAGGGAGCTGCGACACAAACCAACAACACCTTGGTTGGTTTAATTACACCCGGTGATTTACTGGTAAGGTACCCGATTATTTGTGCGTGTAAGTATATTTGAGAACCTGCGTGATGTTTTCCTTGTTCCAGTGTCGATCGGGCGGACAGCGGCCGCTTAGGTCACTAGGTCACTAGGCATGTCCTACTATGGAGACTAAAGCTGGTCATTGGACGATGTGGAGCCGTGGCGTAGACCGACCATGTGATTTCGACATTCTCGATCTAGTTCATGTTTGATGTGATTGGTTGTAAGATATCCGCACCAAATTCAGTGCGAATGAAGTCGAACAGTTTGGACGTCGTGTTTAACGTGTTTTTTAATGGGTGGATTGAGAGGAACACAACGTTACGAGTAGGTGGTAATACTCAGCGTTTCTACCACCCACGCTGACCTTCCTCAGGAGTGTTATAACCGAAATCACACTAACCGATGAACAGAGGTTACGTGGGGTTTGCCGTGTTTAGGTCAACTCTGAACGGATTGGCTGAATTCTTTGCTCACTAAGGTAGAGGTGAACGTGATGTCGATAAGATGAGTCTGCGTCTGGTGCTATATATCAGTCCATGCCACACTACAGACAGGGGTTTGCTATCGTTACGTTTAACGCATGCGTGCTGTGTGTAAATGGTGAGTGCTTCAGCACAGCATCGCTCCACACGTTAAGACAGACCCTTATAAGTCGATCGAGCTGGATCAAAATATACATTATGATTCTTTGACAATGCATGTAGTGCGATGGCTGAACCCTTCTAGCCGAATCCTTCTCTAGCTCGTGAAGTTGGTATGTGTCTTCCTATGTAACTGGCATTACAACCACCTCAGTTGATTTCGTAAACACCGTCTCTATGGTCCCCCATGGGGGACCGGATCCTTAGGGGGCATTACGTTATCATCTAACCAGAACGCGGTCCAGAGAGCGTGCTCAGAGAGGGCGGAGTGGATTATTTTTTTGGATGTTTGTTCATGGTGCAGTATTTACATAATAGACTGGGAAAATCTGGTCTCCTTGGTTTCATTCTTGGTCCACATGTGTTGGATTGCTTTCAATAAAGGCGTTTGGATATTGATCGGCGACTAACATTTCTTTAATGTGAGAAATCTCTTGTGTTTTGGCGAGTTCACTGGTATAATTGGTATTTGCACCTGAGCGGTCTCTAAGTACTGGCCCTACGTGCGATTGTACATATCCACTCCTTCCGACACAGGTCAAGGACTGGAAACACTCGTGTCTGGTTTAGTCATATCGATCGATTCCAATGAACGTCAGCACATGTCTGCTACTATGACTGGCTTGTACTGTACCACTCTCGGTCCCGGCTCTGCACCCCGTATACTAAGCCATGAAGCGTGTCAGCTATGTTCAGGCTTGTCAGCCAAATCAAAGGCTTGGATGCAATCTCTGTCATTCCACTAGTAAAACCTGAACTAGGAAGATAGCAATATATTATAATCACGGATCAGAAGAAGAAGGGTAAACGTGTCGTTACTGACTACTTCGTAATAGCGAAAGAGGCCCATATGCCACATGACATTCAAAAACCTTGAGAGTGAAACGTTTTAAAAATGATCCTTCATAATTGGATCATTTCATCTGGACAAATGGAATGATGTCCTAGGTATTACTTTCATGTATACACGTTTGGGTGGCGGTTTTCATGTTCGGATTAGCCTATCACACTAGCCGAAGCCGTTTTCATCGCCACAACTAGCACATGCTGGTCTGCTCGTGGCTCAATCCCCACACACAGTAAAAAACCGAGTGATACGCATGTACGATCAAGCTATGAAAAAGTGTGCATGCGTGTATGTATGCCGAAAACTGTCTAGAGGGTGCGACTGTTTTTGTTCACATTGCAACTTGACCAACTGCCCGATACGATCTAATGACAGAATTCCCTTATGTGAATCCTTCCTCCTGTTCTCAGAACTCGGTTCTCAGTGGTTCTCCCGATGCAGCCACCACTCAGCCGGTGAGCAAAATCTTGGAAGCGAAAATGTTGGTAAGTAGTGCTTCACTACTCAGTGCATTGATATGGTCATCCCGTAACTAGTTATCCGTCGTATGTATGGACTTAACCTGGCTACATGCTTTCAAGACCATATTATTAGATACGAATCAAAATAATCAGTTTTTAACCCTATCGCATTTGTCTTTTCATTATTTTTCCCAACCACTCTATGTTCATTCTGATTGGCTCCCGGCATCCCGTGATCAGTGTTATCGTTTTCAACAGGATTATTTATGTCACACAGAGGAAACGGTCGCTCACGTGTTGGATCGGATGTTTCACTTACGTGTGAGTTTGCTTTCACTCGTTAGCAATTTGTATTCGATTTGTCAGCTCATTTCGATTCCAGATTACACCGAGTGCTTTTTCTTAGATTTGAGAACTCTGCGACTCGTACAGCTTCCGCCCGGAGGCGTCAGGAGAGATGCGGTCAATCGGCTGAGAGAATCAGATGGTTTTTCTGTTGCATTTGTTTACTGGAGTTTTCCTTAAGGTAGGGACAGTTAATGATGCTGGACGGTATGAGCCGTTGTTTTGTAGCTTCGGTTGTTCATGTTCCAGATGTGAGCATCTTCGTGTCAACTGTATGGGTTTAGATACTGAGTTTCTTTTGCATCACTCTTAATCTATCACGATCATTTTATCCCCACATTAAGGCCTCTTCGGATTCTTGGACGTTCGTGTCATCCAGTTGTATATCGCTGTCAGTGATGTTGATACTACTACTGGAAGGGATTCCTAACAAACCAAACGCTAAGAGTGCAACTGTGTTCCCAAGATTTGTTTGATGACCAGACAACTACTGTCAGTAGTTACAAGATCGTTTTTTCTCAAATTTCCACTGAACACTACAATTTCCCACTGGTGGGTGCAGGGAACAACGTTCGATCTATTCTAGGTGCCATTAGAGACGTTTTTGATTTAAAAAGTGCGCGTTCCTCATCCTCCGATGAGCCAACGAAAAAGTTTCATCGGAAGTATGTTATATAGTTTCTGTGAAACTTGTAACTGAATCATCATTTTAATCTTAGACGTAATCTAACTCATTTTGAAGATTGATGAGAAGATTGTTCATATAGATAATTCAGACATGGTAGCTGGTCAGTTTTCTTTGTTGACATCCTCATCCGAGACGGTACTTACCACGAAGAGACGGATACGATTTTTACGACGTTTGAAGCAGTGCTGAAATCTACCATCAACTCTTTTATTTCTCTGTCTTCCCTCTTATGTCATGGCGAGACGAACGAAAACATCACGTGTTCCATGACAGTATCTAGTGTGTGATTGCCATCTATTGATCAGTATCATTGTAGTTAGTTATCCATCAAGGCCAGTAGCGTAAATTTTATGGCAAGCGTAGTTTCTATTCTACTGTAACTGTCAAAAGAACGTAACTTGCGAGGGTTATTGTCAACTATCGTACACGTCATTTCCTCACAGTTTCGGAGGTGACTGACTGATGATGAAAGATACGTAGATGTTCGGGTCCGCATTTAATCGGACGGCGGAGTTCTAACAATTACTAATCCAGACCATGTATTGAGAAAGCTCGGTGAGAAATAGAGGTTCATTTTATTTTTGCCCTGAAGGTGTATTTAACGGAAGGTTCGGATGATACCAGATATCCACGTCGTTCCCGGCGACGTTTTACTTATATTTTGTAACATTTATTCTTTGGCGTTATATCGCGTAGCTTGAAAACAAATTCCAAGAACTTGCATCAGTGCACATACGTTATTTTGTGTGTGATTTCAACACGGGCGTTTAACTGATATCACATCCCTCGACCATAATGAAAATCACAGGTCAAATATAAGAATGTCCAATCCCAGAACCAACTTTCACACCGTTTTGCAAGTAATTTACCTCATGTCTTAATGTCGGATTGGTTCATCTGCGGCTAAGCCGATGGATCGTGCTGAATAACACGAACTCACTGCGTTGCTTCATTTTCAACAGGTTTTTCGTTATTGCTTGACTAGTAAAAACGTAGCTAACTAGCCTGCTTCCACCGTACTTGAGCAGAAAAATTGCAGTTTTGCAGTGTCACAACGGTGTTTTACGCGGTTGACAAGACCGCAACGAACGAAAACGAATTTGTGTCGTTTCCCGCAAAGTTCTCAGAAATGATAAGTCTAAGCAACATGTCTCACCTGACCGAAAGAATTCAACGTGATATTTCTTAACGCAATCTAGTCCATTTTCGAGTCCACTTAACATCACCTAGTGTCGTCCTTTTCGGATCTGGTGCACTTCCTAGTATATGTGTAAAACTCCTGTAGAATTTTTCACATTCTGTTCTCATTACCTCTTTCCACAGGCTTCTTGCTTGGTCCTATTTGACACATCTCATTCTGGTCCCCCTATCGGGATGGTCACAGCCCGGGATTTGCTATACACAATCGTGGGCAATAAATCCAATCGACATCCCACCTTGCTGAACACGTGCTCGAATAACCTGATCCGAAGCGATCACGAACGAATGGGCATTGCTTCCAAGCCACCGGGCGATTCACTGATATGTGAACTGGAATATGATAGCGAAGATATGGTGGACTTAGATGAGGCAATGCCTGAAGTGTCCTTCAAACAACCACGACTCAAACACGACGCCAGCTGCAGCCTGAAGACAAAACATGTGACCATTCCGGACTCTGGTCTGTACGCTTCCGGAAGTAGTACTGACTCTATGTCTTCCGCAGACACCTATTCAGCCCACTCAGAATCAGACCGCATCGCGTTGCAATCGCGTGTTGAACGACCACAAACAACTTTAGAGAGATCGGCCCTCTGTTCTTGCGTCTGTCACCTGGGCGTCCGCGAAATTGTCAAACCTGATGGAGACGCTTCGGTAGTGATGAGAACGGTGGGTACAATACACGCGAAACCTATTCGACTGGACTCCTCCAAACCTGGTCGGGATACTGTGTAGGTTTCTTCGTTGTTTCCAATTGATCCAACCACTAGATTTTCTTTTGCTGCAATCAGCGTTGATTTTCGTAGACTCGCATTAGTTTTCCTAAGTTCGATTCAGGTTGCCGCCCATCTTTTAATGCAATATTTCATTTGCCGCCTCCGTATAACATAAGTATGTTGTTACTTGGGTTCTAACAGTGGCAGCTGCTATTCTCCTACATTTACGCCACCCTTAACTGACGTTTTGAGGGGCGGAATTGTGCGTAATATTATGGAAAGGTATTGCCATTTTGTGCCCATATGGTCAAGAATGTCCTTTCCCACTGCTTTCTACTGACGTCGGATCTACCTGTAAATTGATATTAGCTCACTTCGTCATTCTCGATCCATTAACGTAAATCGTAATTTTTGTCATTCTTTGGGAGCAAGTGTGTGAATAAGTGACCGAGTGAACACCACGAGGCCACCGTACTGTTTATAATTTGGGTAGACCTATTAGAAGTTAGTCAAACAAGCGCACGCATCACGAATGATCGGCAAGTTAACCAGATGTTACATTCATCATGTTCATCGTCATTAGCATCTTCAAAGACAACAATATATCAGTCGATTGCACTGTTACTTAACTGTCATGCAACTGTGAACAGAAAAAAAAGAAGAGAAGAGATGGGTAATCTATTAAAAACAACTGCGTCTAAACTCAAACGTTCAATGGCAAGGTACACACATCCTGTAAATAAACAGCCGAACTATAGCTGAAAGCAAGGCGTCATTGGCTAGCTTGATTGTGGCTTGCACTGTCCCCACGTCATTAATTACAGTTATCTCACAGACAAACTGGCTAAACATAGGCAACATTCACGCCACTGAGCTCGATTAGCCACCACCTCGTCCAAGGTGTCCAACCACGGACTCTGCGAGTTGTGAGGACCTCAGCCCGGATGACGAGCCTGACTTACACTAGCTGATCCTTCCGTGATTCGTCCCATTCCTGCATGTTACACCGTCATTTGTTCACCTTGTACTGTACGCCAGCGTTCGGAAGCATGGACAGGAGTGTTTGGTGTTGCAGACGCTTGGCTGACGTCCCCATTAGATTGCGCGAAGATCAAAGTTTGTGCAAACTGAGGGTGTCAACAACGGAGTTCGCTTGGCACATACCACGAAATATCCGCTTCTTAATTTCGTCATTACTTGTCTGTGAATGATGCTCGGTGGGAGCGATCGAACGCACTTATCGGTGGTGAACAATTTGAATTCGGTATGTGTCTTTTATTCTGAGCGTCGAGGTTTCACGGCTGTGAACGTGGACAACGTTATGTTGACGACGCCTAGGCTTTAGGTAGATGCCTCCTTGTTGCCGGATGCGTTTTGGATTTGCTGATAGTGTACTGGTTTTTGGGACTCGAGGTCTTATTTCATTCTGTATACCTCCACGGGCGGCGCTAATGCGTGTTCCGAAGGCTACACACCGGTGGTCGACTTTCATAATTTCATTATTCAACGTGAAGGTTACGCAATGGCAGCAAAATTGCAGAAGTATTGTGTAGTTTGATGTTGCAAAGCGCATTCGGAAATGTTTAGCAGGGCGCGACTGATCGTGTGGCATTGTTTGTGCTGTTTGGAATTTGTCGAGCGGCATTGGGAACTTTTGGTCGGCATAGTTACGGTGGGGATGTCTTCCATCAGTTGGTTGGTCCGTGTGGGTATTTTGTGGGTTTCTCAGGCAGTCCTCTGTGGTTTCGTCTGTGACAAACTTAGACAGAAATGGTGAAAGTGTATAGGTTCGACTTAGACCGTTTTTGTTGCTTGGACGTTCGGACAGTCCACACTAGACCGTAATCTGGATTGAATTATGGTTGCAAAAACGTCGACAGTATGTTCACCCACCTGTTCAGTACAACTGTACACTTGAGCGTCCCTAATGATGTGGATCGTTGGACTGAATGGAA
>QNGE01001543.1:0-30825 GCA_008508345.1 Paragonimus westermani
TGTAGACCGATCTCCATACTGTGCCATTTGGTCTTCGAGTGAATAGAATGTTCAGGCGCGGAAGACAATCATTCGGTTAGTTCTCTCTCGTCAGTTTTAAGTTCGGGCGAGCCTGGTTCAACTTTGAGAATAACGCATTTGATTCACTCGAGCTCTCAAAGATGGCTAGAATATCATCTACGTAACGTCTGTACAACACTGGTTTTGACAGGCTTTCGCATCGTGTTGATTCTCTTTTGACCATGATAAAACAGGTCAAATTCCGAAACGGTGGGCATCTGGCAAGAGACCATCCGGAAGGTATTCAACCTGAACACCGTCCACTGAGTTCTGAAGGAGAGCAGTTGGCACTGTAGTATATTATAGACCAGATAAGTTTTGGGTTAAAACGCCTAGCTGCTTGATGCCACTGGGAGTATAAAATCTCCCTGAGGCTGATCAACACGACTACGTGTTCGCCCACATATCAGCACACGGCATTTCATTTGAGTTACTCAACATACCTGGACAAACAAGGTTACCCCACATTGGCCATAGTACCTCAAACTTCACGAGCTGAAACGTCATACTGAAATTCGCAAATAAGTTTTAGAGAGGAGGGCTAGGTTTACGAAACATTTTCTGGAACCGGTGAGCATCCTACCCGAAATCAGTACTGATGTGACTAGCCTGGAATGTACGCCGTTTCTGGGGCACTACAGGCATCGGAATATTTACATTAGGTCAAGTGAGCTCAGATCAGCGTATATCTTCTCCGATAAATTAATGTCCGTTTAGTTAGCATAAAAACAAGCGTACGACGATTGTACCTTTGAAAAATTACGGAAATACTTCTTGTTCCCAGAACCAAGTGAACTAACTTAGACAGAGCATATTCCATAACTTGGACACCATACTTCATAGTTTCTTTTGATAAACTGTTCTCAACCGCAGTCTCTCTGCCTCGGGTATACTGTCTAATTAAATGACTGAACAGTGTGAATTTGAAGATCTGAAATCAATGCGATGTCGCTGGTACACACAAGCAGAATGTTTTACGTATTAAACCTGCATAACCTAAAAATAGAAATCATGGAAAATTGCATCCCGGAGAACAAGTGTTGTCATGTGGTCAACAAAGCGGGCGAACCAGCGCATTACCTGTGCATAAGAAAAAAAGACGATGGGAGCATAATTTATGTTAGCCAGACCGATACTGGAAGGTGGACAGACTGCAATCAGCCTACGCATATAAATCGATAGACAGTCTACTTCATCGATTAGAACGCATTAGTTAGTAAATTGACTTGGGATTGAAGTGAAAGCGGCTTGCAAAGTAATTATACGGAAACCGGAACGGTTGCACACAAGTGCGAAGACCAGATTCCAAGATAATGACCCGACGGTAAGTGCTGAAGTCAAAACAGAAACTTTTTTGTCATTTACTGGTTTTTATCATTCATTCAGAACTTACAAAAAATTTTGGGAACTCATACTGGAAGAGTTAGTAATCCAACAACGGACCCGAAGCCATTAACTTTACCGTAATTATCATTTTAAAGATCGTTTGACGATTATTTACATTCATGCAGCATTCTGCTTTTGAAAGTTTGGAAATCCTTTGAGTAATAATGAAACACTCGGTAAGAGGAACAAGTTCGTGTTCTGTTTTTCATCATCAGACCTACCAGGTAACTTCGTGGGTAATCTATTGTAATCTCTTAGGTGCTGAATTCTGGCTACGCTTGGGGTGTTAAGAATTCGACTGAATAATCCACCGTTGTGCCCCAGGAACCAGTTGTTTAGATCTCACGATTAACATGGCCTATCAATCAGAACATGACCGATCAAGCTGTCATGACTCTTGTGGTATGCCAGTTGTGACATAACTGCATCAAAATGTTTTCTCTCCTAGCATCTACGATGTGGGTGACTTCATTTGAACCTGTTTCGTCTGATGTGACTACGGTATACCACACAAATGTCACTCACTTGACCAGATGGTGAATAACGAAAAACGAATATCTTCTCTAAGCTATCCCAAAAGTACCGACATGAGATAACTGTTCAAGCTGAAGGTATTCTTAGCAAGTTACTGATTCGTCATGACAGCATCAAGGTATGCATTGCGAATTTGTAGCCGGTAGACATTAGAATATCATCGACATGCCGTTTACAAAGCATAGAATGGGCAATTCAATCGCATTGTTCATCTTTGGACATTCCGAGAAAAATAGTAGCCAACGTTGGGTCCAATGGACTACCTATTCTTACCTCATCACTCTGCCCGTAAAAACGTCCACCGAATTCGAGGGGAACGTTCACCGTGCACATATGAATTAATTCATTATGGTAACCGACGGGAACAAAAAATGAAGCTGTACAATAATCGACTGTTTCATGTGAAGCAACATTTATGGATAGTGAGTTAACGTCAATTGAGTACAGTTTTTGTGCCAAACTCACCGAAATCTCCAAAATATTACATAACTCAAAGGAATCCTTTATGGAACAGGGACGGTAGGCCCTGTATATGAGATCAAAAAGGTGAACTAGCCATCGAGCGGGTTTAAGGTACACTGAATCATTCATGACATGAACAGGCCTGAAGGAAACACAAGCTTTTGCAACTTGGGTGATCCTCACTCTCGTGGTGTATGAATCTCAATCGATTTCAGTTGCTTATACTTCCACTGCTCTACGAAGCAGAATGTCCCCATCAGAAGTTCGTACACATGAGACCACAACACTAACAGTGCAAGTCGGAGGCTGATATCTGCTACTGAACGCATTTATCCCAAGGCGGAATTGCACCTGTTGCTCCCCACCCTCAAGGTTATTCACCACTGTCATGATCGTGCTTTCTCAGAAATCCCTGCCTCTCGTCACCTCTCAGTTCACATGTGAATGTGTTGAAACACATGTTCGCAAAACGGACCGAAACTCGCGTCAGGGGAAGGCGAAGCATGTCCCCAGTTGGCTAGTGCTGACAATGACTGAACGAGGGTTAGCATGCTAACATTGGAAAAGAAATCCCATGTCTTCGGTCACGAAGTCCGTAATCGCGACAGGTCGTGTGAGTAACCACATCACTTCATTTACTGTGGAATCCGGTCTCCAGGCTGTTGGCGTTAACCGAAGCATTGTTAAGCCAGCGTCACATACAGACTGTTCTTTAGAAGAAGTTGCCGACGCAATCAACCTCTGTGCCCTGGTGCTGAAACGGTTCATCCCGCCTGGTGCGCACCCAAGTGGGGTGCGACTGTGTTTTGTTGCCATGCCCTAATTCTGTATGACTAAATGTTTTATGTGGTCGACTGATGAGAATAAACGGAATGCTCGCAACTGGCAATGTACATCTTGCCTTCTTGATGAAGTGAATAAAATGATTTCAATGGTTTACTCAGTTTACTCCCTTATCACTTCTGTTTTGTGCACTTTGCTGAATGCGGTTTAAATAAACGCCATAATTTTGATTAAACGTGTATCCGTTTTGGAACGAATGAAATTCATCGCTCATTCCAAAGCTGGACTTGAACTCCTTTCTAGTTAAAACTTTGAGTACCTCTGAACTATTTGAATAGAATAGTCAGACGACACAAATTACGATATGAATTCATTTCGTTAACTCTCGTTAAGTGTAAACATGTGACTAGCATAAAAACAAAGCCGACGAGACTTGAATGAGACGGTTAAAAGTACAAATCGGGTCGAATCGTCATCAGTGCCAACGGCTAAACCTACAATAAACAAAGATTGATAATCATTTGTTTTTGTGCGCATATAACCGGTTGTTGATGGCTGATCAACACTGAGAATTTGATGGCTGTGAGCGTTCGTTAAGACCTTGAACGACGATGCGATATTGATACTCTGACCTCTGGTCGATGAGTGGCTTGCACTAGGTGAACGGAAGGCTCGTCCTCACTGAGTGTCACTCAATGGGGGATGGATCACTTCAACTCTCAACCACTTTGGGATGTGATCGTTAGCCCCGATTTTAAGCATCCTTTCTGTTCTAGCAACATATATGTTTCCGCAATCGCAGGAAAATTGATAGAATAAGTAGGTGGTAGAAAACATGCGGACTTACTTTTTTACTGGGGGCAGACGTAACCTTGTCGTTTGTGAGAGCAGAAACAGCTTTGCTGCATTATACACATGTTTCAACGCGGTACTGGTCATCTTTCCAAAGTTGTTCACCAGACTATCATCTTCGAAGGGTAGTTTGATGTACACGACGTTCCTATGTAATTCCACAGTTGCATTTTCCGCTGGAGTAAGTTTACTCCATTTCTGGCTGAAACCTTTTGGGAACTGGTTAGCACGAAACGTTTCATGCAGCATTATTGGTTCAGCTTGTTACCCATTCTGTGAGCATATCCTTCACACTCTGTAAAACAATGCGTGTACCAGTGACCTTTTATGTGCAACAGGAACAAAACTCACGAAGTTCGTATACTGTTCCATCCATGTTGGCTTACAGTACACTGAAAGTTCAACAGATCCGTCTAAACGGTGTCTACCCTGGATGTTCACGAAGGGCAAACTGTTCTCATTTTTGTGCTCAATTGTGACTAGGAGAGTTGTGTGGACTGAGTTAAAAGCTTGACTCGTTCTTTCTACTTGTTATTTATCGTGTCCATTGAAGTGTATGTGGAATTAGCCGTGAGTACCATTCACGATCCAGCCCGATTTGTATCATTAATCATCTCATTTAAGTCTTGTCGGTTTTGGTTTTGTGCTAGACACACCTTTATGACAAACGAGAGTGCGCCAAATGAACTCACATCGTCGTTTTATTCCGCTGGTTTTTGTCGCTGATGTACGTAGCATTGAAGGTTTGCTGCTTCACCCAAATGAATACATTTGGACATCACTTATGGTGCTATGGACTCTCAGTCTTCTTGAGTTTCGGTTGGTCATCTTACAGACAAAAAGCTGTACTTAAATAGAGAAATTCAATTGGTCTCCAACCCTCACCATCTCCATCGGTGGACACGGCTCCACAGGTAGCTTATTTGTATCAACGCGTGCCAAGCTTCAGGTGCTCGCCATAACAAATCCGATGCTACCCTTCACTGTCACTATCATTGGTGATAACTTTTCGTGAATAATTGATCAACTTTTCGTCGATTAGTTCCCCCAATCCAGACCTTGTTCACATGGTTCGGAGGCTGTTGTGGGTCCGTCGGTTTCAACCTGTGCATCAGTTGCACCTTATGTGCAATATTCTAGTTAGAGGGGGCTGGACATCCCGAATGCAAGCATCTTCTTTTGTAAATACTAGGAGTTTTCTTCAACGTTCCTTTGCAAGTGAGAAATGTTCTTTTCAGTTCACATCTGACTGACCTCTTCCGGAATGTGGGAAGTTGCTGACAACTCGCTACTGTTGGCAACCGAAGTAATGTCAGTTCACTTGTTGGGGTGAAAGAATTGCATATTTTATTTATCAAAAAGTTGCATAACTTTGATTCTTTTTAATTAAGCATCGAAGTTTTTCATTGGTGGCCTGCAAAAACTAAGGAATACTGCAACGTCAAAGCGTTGTTGAGTATCTGAGCCTCGATTGTTAAGTTGCGCCAACCAATAGAAGCTGAACCGACTAATACCAAAGGCTAATATGCCGCTTGATGTTGTAGCTGTAGTTAATCAAAGTCCACAGCTAAACGTTTTCATCTGCACGACGTCTGCAATCTGGGAAACTGATTCCCGATCTCCTCGAATGGCTTCGTAGCCCAGGTAACAAGGCAATTGTTGTATTTCACCATGTTGTTTCAGACATTAGTTTGAATCCAGTCGAGGCTGAGATTCTTGGTAATTAAATCTCTTCTGAAAAAATGTTATTTCCTACAAAAATAAGTGATTCTAGGAAAAACAGTTCAGTAGGGGTTTTTGGTTACGTCACATGCTTGGCATATGGGATGTGATACAACGTTGGTCACAGTAAAGTGAGTCAAATTTTGATTTTCAAGCTGAACTACTTCTGCAGAAAATCAATGCTGTCCGCAGTGTTCCAAAAGACAACCAACATATGCCTTAAAAAACCTGACAAACGAAGAGGTTACGGACTGGCATCAACGAATTCTTCCGTTTTATAAGGTATGCATGTAGTTGGCACTCTCTGAACTATTCAGACGACGTTGTGGTGGTGTCTCCGGTTGAACTACTGAACTGTGAGGAATTCGCTTATTTTCAGTCAATAATGAGTAAGGTTCCTCATCCGGTGGACAGCGCAATGGAAGTTCGTGACATTTATTGAAGTTAGTAAGTTTTTTTATAAATGGCTGTTATAAGTAGAAGTGGTTCTGGCATGATTTTTTCAGAGTTGTGCCGGGCTTAGGTTATGAACTTAATAATAGGCACTTATTGATGATGTGTAGGTGTACTGCAGGTTAGGGTTATGGGGGAAACTTGCTTTGCAGGTGGAAAGAAGGATCCTGGTTGGTATGTCAGTATGTAGGAGAGGTGTTTTCCATTATCACGCACTACACCATGTGTGACACCGAAAATCATTCCCTAGTAATGTAATACTCCCATTCATGTGTCCTGTATCAAAAAGTGTGGCTATTGTCTTGCAGACTACATATACTCGCCAGATGAGCCCGTAGACCCAATCCAAACTCGTCCGAAATCTCCTGAGGAAAACTTGTTCAAGATTTTGACAAAGGTGTCAAGATATTTGTTTCTTCTCAAGTTGAACATCGCTCACATTTGATCGCAGCCTTCGCATTAGATATAAATGTGATGTATGTAGCCTGATGATGAATCACTGAAGACGAGCTTGTTCGCTACACATTGTTTTCTATATAAATGTGTTGTAATTAGCCCGGTGATGAATTACCGAAAACAAGCTTGTTTCCTACATGTTTATTCTAATGTCTAAACCGGGTATTTTCTCGGAACCTATGTAACTGTATTGACCTGAGAAAGAATTATGGAAAACAATTGCTCGTGATTTCGTTCCTCCAGATCTTATGGGAATTTCCCAGCAAATTGGGAGTTTACTAGGTAGTTTTGCTAATATAGACGGAACATGTAAGAAGTGTACTCAACTTTCTAGCAGGGACGGGATCGGGAGTAAATCAGTCTTTGGATGGCGTCCTGAAGGAACGCAGAGCATTTGAAAAAGACCGAGCATTTGATCATAGTGACTCCCACAGACTGCACAAAACAGAACACGGAAACGGGTAGATGCAAGCATTTCGTATTGACTAGTCAATACCAAATTTAAAATAACATGCATCGGTTTTTTTATAGCAAACAATTCAGGGGATTGGTAATCAGTAAGCGGGACAAGATAGGTCGCTAGGTTCAGGGACGTGTCAAGTTCACAAACAGTTATTTCTGACCTGGCTCGAGGCGTTTGGTTGCTACCGCTTCAGCAATCCTGGGGAATCTTGAACTGGAATGACACAACAGGATTCTGAATGCACAAGCTGGATCGACAACGTGACTAGTGGTCAGGACGTGTCTAGCGACTGATGAAACTGGCTGTTTACGTGTTTCCACAACATTGCCGTTCTCCGGTAACACGGAATTCTGCACCCGTTTAGGCGAGTATTCCTTCNATTTGAACTCCGGCTATTCCAATCATGAGGCAACCGTGTTGTCCACTGTCCCATTGACCTCACATTAGGCACGACCAAATTATCAAACGTGAACGCTTAACCAATTTTGGTTGTGAGCAGTGGTTCTAGTTCAGAGGTAAAGACTGCACTGAGACAAGATTAGCGGGACAGTATTTGATTCCCTTGCCACATATAGGATTTCTCAAATCGAAGGGAAGATTCATCCCCTAATAGTTTTTCTAAGGTGCAACGTATACAGTTTTGTCACGTCTGCTTTCCTGACTGTCCTCTGTAGCTTTTCAAGGATGCAAACGCTTTTGCCTCATACTTCTATTCTTTTCTAGATTAGGCAGAACAAGTTTACACTCACAAGTGAGTTCATGTTAAAGAGAACATGAACACTTGCCAAATAACTAGCCCTGAAACACTGTCGCTGGGTGTAGATGGGTTGTAGCCCTGCAATTTTTCTCTCAGCTTCACAGTAAATATCATAGGTAATATTCAGCTTACTTCCGTTCTCATTTGCTTCCGTGACAAACAGCCGGAGTGTTGAAGAATCAAATCACCATTCCGTTTGGCAGCTCTAACCAAGTTTAAGAACCTAAAATCCTTTGGGGCAGCCAGGCGATATTGTTTGCATTGCACACACTCATCAATTGGACACTTCTTACCGAAGTGAACTTGAAGTGTCTCACTTCTGGTGAGCAGACGGAGTAGCTGTGGGTAACCCCCTTGGTCCAACAAATGACAGACTGCACTCGGACCACATTTATTTAACTGGATTTTAGACACGTTATACTGATGACGTTTTGCTTTTCGTCAACCATAAGTATAGTGTCATTTTGGTAATCTCATGCATTCTGTACACTTCGTTTGAGCTTCATTTTCAAGGCGGAATCAAGTAGAAACCCAGTTTTTATTTTTCTCTACACACTAGTTAACTGGAACATTATGCGACATTGTATTAGGCAAATCCATCAGAATTACTCATTATTTAATAGTTATCAGTTGTCTGATGATTGACTGTATATGGAATTAGAGTGAAGCTTCGTTCACTCGCGGTCATCGAGTTTATACGGTCAATACGTCGTCTCAAAAGGAGGATTTTCTGTCAAGGACACTGTATGCTAAACGTTTATCACCGTCCGCGGTAAACAGAATTCTGCGAAGCTGAGCACGTACGCTGAGTCCAGAAAAGACGATTTTCTACCAGTGCCATTTTGAGATCACCTGACTAACATAGTGTTACGTACGCATCCATCTATTGTTCCCGTTGTGTTTTCATGTTCTCTTATGTTATTTACGGTTGTAAGTTCAAGTAAGCTAAGATGAACGATCAAAAGGGAAATATTGAGTAATTAGGTAATATGTTGTCCAACTCGAAATCGACACGTGAACGGGTGAGTGATAAGAGGAGATGGTTGGCCAGCACGCGGCTTGAATCGTATGTCTGTGTGTGGGCTACCCATCAGTATCCACAGACGCTCGAACAAATGTTTAACCGCAATCACTGTTTTATAACGCAAGGGGTGGGGATGAAAATAGATACGCGAACATGGTCACTGACTGACAAATGCGGTCGCTATGCAGTCAACCCGAAGAGTATGTCATATTAATGCTAAGCATGTCATCTGACCACCTCTCCACCCATCCTGGCTATCAGTTCATTTGCAGTTATAGTGACGGTAGCTTTGGCTATGAAGATCGATGTCCTTGTGGGCGAATATTAGGATAGACTCTCTACTGGGTAACCAGCTTGATGAATTAGAGAGGCGGAGTGTTTTTCGCGAAAACAAAGCAGTCTAGAATCGTCGATAGTGGGGCACACCCAAAGTGAACCCCATCAGTATGTCCGTTGTATTGACACGTCTATTGAGTTGGGTACCGATAGCTATCAATGAGGCTTTATTGTAAAAATGTTGGAGGCTAGTTGTGTATGCCCAATAAGTATTAAGTCAGACTGTGGCTTATCCGTGATAAGGAGCTTCTGCCATATAACCTTGTGTTTATTCATCTGCACACCAGTAGCCTCACACTTACATGCTTGAAGTGATTTTTTAAATAATCGTCTGATGAGGTTGGACGAACTTCTGACAGCCCGCGACACGTGTTTGGTTTTGTTGTTTAGCTTTCCCTTTGAAGGTTTTAGCCTGTCATTTCATCCTCACTGGACTTATTTCCACTAGAGGTGGCTCGTTCTGTCCCTCGTGTTGTCCGTTGTCCACTCGCTATGTAATTTAACCACAGCCGAGTGCCGCATAGTTGTGACCCATCACACTAGAAGCTATTAAGACGTGAAGGGCGGTGACACCCATGCGACAGATCTCAAGCGAAGCACGAAATCCGCTTCTCTCAGTGGCTAGCATGCTCGCCATATCTGAGACCCACTAAAGAGAGATGTAGATATCTTGGATGTCCAACAGAGGACTGACAGTTTCCCTTATCCCAGTAAACTTGAAGAGGTATTACAGGTGGTTTGGATGGTCTTTTCATCAATGTTATTAATAAAGTGGCCGAGAATCACCCAAAGTTTTGAAAACAGTTTCCATTTACAGTACAAAAATTTCAGTGCGACCTGTTTATGGTTCATTGAAGAACACGATCGCATGGTTTATGTGTACACTGGCACGCCGACTGACACAACCATTGTGAAGTGGAACATGTTCACAGTGGAAGCAATGATCCACTGAATCTAAATGACTTTCACCCATTTGCCTCAATGGGCGATACACAGTCCAAAACCGCCTCGTTTGCGCATAACTTATTTGGGCCCTATACACAGTGCGCTAAGCACTCGTGTTTGTCCTTTAAGAAAAACGGAACAGATACGGACAACTTTGTACTCTCAGTATCAACTCGTTTGACAAATCGGTCTCCTGTGTGTTGGTGACTCGCTTAGATGAGCGTAGACTTCAGTGATTTTGAATAGTGACAGGTTGTTTACGTGCCAAGTGCACAATGTTGTTCTCGAACTGATGTCACTGTACGAGACTGATGGAAAATGGTTGCCCCAAAAACTTTGTCCAGAAGTGTTCCACTCCACAGACTACGCGAGTTACATCAATTAGTGCTCCTAGCAAGCCTGTCTATCTAACTCTGCCTTTTAAAAGAGATAATGTTTAGTCCAGATGACACGCCGCTTACTTGCAGCACTCAAGTCCACATTCAATGCCGCCCGACTGTGAATAAAACTACCCGTGTTCCAACTACACCTTAAAAGGAAGTGGTGCCCCTATTCGCTCGATCCGATGTTGTTTACACGTTTGATTTTGTCTGTGGAAGCAGGTACGTCGGTAGAACTAAGAGGCACCCCGGCACACACATCAACGAACACATACCGAAGTGGCTTTTGAATTCAGGGTTCGTTTGTGCCGTCAGTGCCATCACAAATCACCTTCTACAGACCGGGCACTCAAAAGACCCAAGGGCCACCTTCGAACTGTTTTTTAGACCCTAACTAAAGCAAGCTCTCAGTGTGTCGGAAGCTGTCTCAAAACATCGGCTGAATCCCACTTTATGCGTCCAGAAACAATTGGTAGCTGGTCTTTCGCTACGTTGGTAAGAATACAACTGGTATTCTTTGATTTCATTTTACTTTCGTACTTCTTCTAAACCCGACTTTTCAGACCGACGTATTTTTTCATACAGTTTGACAACTGCTGGACTACCTCTATCTTCCCCTGATCCATATTGCGTTATCTTTTCAATCAGTGCAAATCGATGTACATCCTTTCAAACCCTGTATGTTTTGTATAGATTTTCCAACAAAACCGACCTCTCCCACTCAATATGTATGGATTTCTTTTATAACTACCACTTTTTTTCGGACTCCTAGCGCCCTTTTGACCCACAGCAATTCTACCATGTTGCATCAAATTCATGTTTCTTATTAATGAATACGCTTCAGTTGCATCTTACTACCTCCGCTTTCGTCACCTGTCTGACTGTCTCAAACATTGCTAGATCGATTTTGCCCAGCTGCTTGCACCCACACTAAAAAAAAGTGTATGTCAATTTTGCAAAAGTAACCCATGATATGCGAACGAAATGTCAATACGCAAGGCACCCCACAAGCTACTGTTGGCTTTTTTCAAATTTGTCGGTGGGAACCAATATTTCAAACGTTCAAAGTGGTGATTAGTTTACTTCTTCTGGAAATACCTGTCTACCAATGAGCGTGAAATGAGACGGATAGATGATATGCATTCGCTGATGGGCTAGTTTTGATAGGCTATTGTTGACACAACCTCGCAGTTGGTCAACCGATTCAAGTGTCCACAGTTCTCTCCGGCTATGACAGAACCAGAAGCTAGTTACTAGGTACAACTGTCCACGCATTGGTTTAATTTCACTCTCACTGTTCCGTTAACACTGTAGCCAACAGACCCTTGGTTCACCTAGCCTGCTTCACCTTCGCTAGAGTGCACGAACCGAACTGCCACCGTTCAACACACTGTTGGCCCATGATTAAGGATCGAAGATCTAATCAAGATATTTATGTTATTCCTTCAGGTGTCATTGTAGTCACGAGGTACTTTCTGCGGTACCTGTTCAGACCTGCGTGCTCCATGCAAGCTGTTTATGGCCAGCCCATTGAATGTGCGTCCACTGGATACCCAATGATCGTATTTCAAAACAGCTACTGCACGGACAACGGAGACCAGGCAAGCGAAATCCTGGTAATCAAAAGTTACGATACCACTGAAGGACATTTTTGGAGGTCAAAATCCCTCTCGACTAACCCTGTCGCGTCCTTCCTCGTGACCCCGTCCAACTACACGCTTGTTTTCGTTATTCCCAAAACGCCCAAAGAGTACTGATTCCTCCAGCCCGCCTCTCTCAGCCACTGAATCTCACCCACCTGCCATACACCTATTGTTATCTGTCAGTCTTACCATCCCTACCCCGTGTGAATATGGTCCACCATCATACCGTCACCAGCTAGTCTGTCCGCCCGAAGCCCGGGTGTTTAGACACACATCAGACCGATCTGATCGCATTCGGCCGGTTCGTCATTGCCCGTCGGTCGTTTGTGCCTGTACTTGTCGTGTCCTTTGGACTCTACACGGCCTATTGCGGCCAAACACAGCGTTTTATCCCACGAACGTAAACGAATTTAGCTTTGTTCTTGTAATCGATTATATTATTTATGTCAATATTACCACGTTTCCAGCGATTTGATTTGGTTTTGATATTTGGCGTCGTTGGTTATACGTGCATCACTCGACTTTCGTCGGAAGAACGTACAACCACGATGTTATCTAGTTAGTCTTTCGCGTTGTAACATCGATTTTAGACGTTTGGAAGAGTTGGTGTTGAATAGGGCACTCTGGAGAAATTTGGTCCGGACGGACGTCCACGACCTCAGTGAGTAGCTGTTGCTCTGCCGTGAACGGAAGCGGGCGGTACGCAAGTTGCGGTGAAATGACTAAATGGCGTTGTAATGTATACGGCCGCCAATGCGCTGGCCACCTCGAATTAGTAGGTCATCAACCCACTCATAGTACACTGTCCACCAAGAGACAACGAATGAGGTATGGTCAAGTAAGTTATATCTTCTTCTTGTACACAACGTCTACCATCGTTCGAATCTCAGCCATTCCGCTTTTCAGAAACCTAGTGGTTTGTGGCTCTGCAGTTTTGTTGATATACTGAACGGTGAATTTTTTGTCTGTTTTCTTCCAGTCCAACTTAGTGTAGCGAAAAGGCTTCCAATAAAGCACAATCTTTCTTGTCCAACAAGCTGATTACTATGCTACGCGCGCGTTCGCGTTTGTCAATCATAATTCCGGCTCACAACAACCCCGGTTTCTATATACACATCGTGTGCACTTCGACCCGGTTTGTGTGTCCGCCGCCTCCTGTCAGTGCGTTTTTTTACCTGTCATTCCTGGTTTGTTGGGCAGATCTCGTTGGGCGATGGCTCCTCCGATAACTCGTGCTACCCGCAATCCATTCACAATGGCCTCTGGCCGTATTCTACGATCATCTTGAGATAATCCTCCGGATGTTAGAATAATCGTGCCCCCGATCTGGTTATTCATACCATTTTGCCTGCCATGCCTCGTCCGTTGGTCCGATCCATTTGAGCGACGGCTGATCCGGTCGCCCATGCTGTCCCCGACCCGCTCGTTGTGGGCTTTCTGACGTACCATGCAGCCTCGTCGCTGTATTCCTCGGATAGTTGGAGCACCCGCACCTCCGGCTTGAAAGTTCATCACACTAGCATTTTGCTGCTCCTCCGTATCCTCTCTAGAGTGCATTAACATGTACTCGTATATTGAGACACTTGCTAAACTACGTTTCCAATATTTTTCATCCCAGCTTAGTTCTTACTACTGGAGTCTCTCACTGTTTAGTTTTTGAGAGATTGGGGTTTACGTTTCGAGCTAGCCTATCAATTGGCCACCCAGAACTGGCCGCCTGAACACGAAGGCCTCATTCACACACCACATGGTCTAACTCTTTCTGGTTTACACTGGATGCGTGGTGTGTGGGTGGAACCGCAAGTGGTGGTGCGCAGGCCAGTCGCAGTGATGTCTAAACACAAACGTCCTTTGGGCTTCGGTAAATCTGACAGGCTAATATGAACCGGATGCCGCCAACCGTTTTACGCTTTTTCCTGGCTAGCTTGGAAACTGGGCACAGGCGATGTGTCTTTGTCTGTTCTCTACATAGGACGTGCTCATGTTATTCATTTCGCACCATCTAACCAATGACTGTGTCAATCAGCCCTCCCAGGCGTACATCTCATTTTTAGCGACAACAGTGAATGATATTTCTGACAGTCGTGTTCCACCGAACACTTTTGATGATTTTAGTTTTCTGCCCACTTCTGTTTTAGTTAAGCTGTACCTTGGTGATTTCTGCCCCGCAGCTGAAAAGCACAACTCTCTCTGTCTCACCAGCCTGACGTGCTCATTCTGTAAATTTTGTTTTCCAGTGTAGATAACAATACATAAGATCATCGCGCCTGATCTCGGTTTCCATTGTCGCACATGCTTCGATAGTGAGAACTAGACTGGGTGTTATTTGTTGTAATGTTGCAATACAAATGCAACCGAACGATATATGTTTGCGATATATAAGCAGGCGGTAGTAAACTCAGGTAACCTGCTTGGGATATTTTAACTCGAAAATTCACTTCTCAGGTTATTTGACGCGAGCTATGTATTTGAGTTGAGTCACTCCAAGTTAATACGGATCCACGGGAAAAGCTGCTGGCTCACCTGGAAGTTCAAAGAGCATAGAGCGACTAGATACTTCAAAATGTTTCGACTGACTCACCTGCACATGGGTTCAAGTAGTTTTACAGTAGATTCATATTGAGTGCATAGTTGCTTCTTATCCAGCTATGTATGTCACCCGTGAATAGGTACTCAACGAGGCGGCTGATGGCAAGTACGATAGGCTTGTATTAAACAATTATTTGGTGAGTGAACGGTACATACTGAAGGTCACCGGTGATCGACAGTGAGAAGCGAGTGCACACGCGTGAAATTCCAACCAGACGAGAACGAGAATTATTCCTTGTTATGCCAGGTCCCAGTAGGATAATCAGTACTGAATTGCCTCTGGTATGTGATTTGTCCACCAGCGTACACGATAGATGTTTGATCTGTGCAGAAATCACTCTGCTCAATAGCGCACCGCCGTTCTTCTCCCTCGCGTTCTGTAATCGATGACTACTGACTGCCTTTGACAACACACTGATTAAGACGTAACACCCACATATTTTCGGTTGAGTTCAAACCAGAGACGCAGAGTGGCTGCGGTCATTTTTTAGTGTAGAGTGTTATTCACCCGCTTTCTCTATTGACCCTTCCGTAATCAGTATTGAAGTTTGGTGACATACAGTACCGCACTATTGATCTTACTAGTCGACGTGGTTTTAAACAACAAGTGCCTGTATCTGTTTTCTACGCCCGCTCCAGTAAATGACTATTCCGATGATAATGTTGGTCACAGTCCTGTTAGTTATCGTTCACTACCTATAAATGTTTCCATATCCTGCTGTTCCCACTTAAGGTAGTACATAAGAGAAAGTTTTAAGCGATTATCCATTCGTTTATTTAGCCAGCAGACCATCACCCCAACATCCTGTCAGGTGATTCGTGCCCTGACATGATATGACCATCTCGTGCAGAAGGATTTTTTCACTGCACTCAGGTAATCGTTATTACAATCGTCAGATCAGTTTTGATTGTCATTTTCTAATGCCGTTCAAACTATCACCCCATTTCATTTACTCATCAGGTTTATCAGCGCACAATTTTTCAAACATATACAAGCCATCGACTATTGATGGGGCGATACAATTCCCACGTATTGCATGAAATCTAGCTTTTACTTCCGCGACTGGTCACAGGAAATGAACTGGTGGCATCTCACGACATATGGCTTTCTTCGCCGCTGAGAACTTTATCGGTGATTACAGGAAACAGAATAGAGGGAGCGTGTGAAAAAGCGTCAAAATTAAAATGAATAACCTTGACAACTATGCACCGCTCATTTAATTTCAATCAAAAGAATCAAAGCGTTATAGCACGCTTAAAGTGAATCACTTACAAGGCTCAACGTGAAAATTGGGTATCAAGATTTGAGGTAAATTCGAGTAAGATTAGGTAATCGAACACATGACAACAATGAACACTCAAGTTTATATGAGTGCTGAATGAATCAGGGACGCTTCTGTCCGGATCACTGTATCACCTGTTGAGAGGTGCAGTTAACCCTGTATCTGTTTGTTGTAGAGAAAAGTTGAAAATAAGCCATATATTGTACCATTTCGGAATATGGTATGATACTCCATGTTGTCTCCCCTCGACGCTGACGTTTCATACTTCATAATGGACCTTGCTCAAAAGTGAAAACACTTGCTCCAAAAATAAATGTGTATAATTCTTTTCCCTCGGGAATTCAGGCTATTTAATCCGTCACCTGGTAGTCTTTTTTCAGATATGTTTTATTGTGAATTCGTGCGGCTGAGGACAAAGTACTCAACATGCCGACTTCAGTCTTGTATTGCCGGTCGTCTTACTTCACCTCAACGGTTTGTAAATAGTTCCTATGTGGAACAGCCACTCTAGTTATTAATGCCATTTTACCAGCGTCCAACTTATATTTCAGCACCTTTTCTCAAGTGTCATATGTATCTGTACTGGTACAGTTAAGGTCATGTAAGCACACTCGACTATTCCATTCTTCTGCCTGAAGACCTCCTCAGTACGTCAGTCGCTGATATCCATGCCAACAAATAACATTCTATCAAGGTTGGATAATCTTATCCTAAACTGTTGTAGGTTCGTTCTTCACCTATTTAGTTGAATGTCTACTCGGTCTTCCATTGGCTATCAACATTTCTAGTTTCGTGATGTTTCGTTTCTCCAACTATCTACTACAGTAAACTGCATTGCTCGACACCTTGCTGAGCTTTTGTCTGTAGTAGAGCACTGAGGCGCTCTTGTTCTTCATACTTTCTTAGTGAAACGGCTTTGTTACCCTATGTCCCACCTTATGGTCAGAAGTACCACTGGTGTTTTCCCGAGTTACAGCTCAGATGTCTTTATTCTCCAACCTGCCTTGCGAACCAGACTGAATGCAATCTATAAAACTGCGCAGTCTATTGCTGCTCGGATCCACTGAAAATCACAGTGTCTTCAGGGGTTATGAACAGATCTGTCAGTTTAATGATTATTATGTACATTACGGGACATTTACAGTATAGTATATCACAACTTCTACTTGATTTATTTAAGCCATTCTGAGATTGTCTTATTAAAAATGTCAAAATTTACTAGCTGACCTCCCACCCTTCAGAAAACCGGTTCAACTGCTGGACTGCCTGGTCTCTAAGGTTAGCATGCAATGCTTTTTAAAGATATGGTTACTGATACGCACGGCATATTAGAACGACTCCTCCTTTCGTAAATTATACCCGTCAACTGGTCTGAGCATGGTTCACTCACGACCAGAAAAATGACTGTTACCGTGTAAATGGCACAAACTCCTCGAACTGTATTTAGTTCTGCCAATAAGTTCGAATTTTACATTTGTCGTTCACTTCAGCTACTGCAGGTTTTGTTAAGATAAAAATGTAAGGGTGAAATGTGCTATCAACTGATCCGTATGGCGTACTTGTGTGTTCCAATGCTCAGCTCACCCTTCACTTGAAACAACCTCTGAATTTGCTCGTGGGTCTTATTTTATTTCCGATGGTACCTCATCCACTGTGAGTAGTTCCACCTAGTATGTGAGTTCCTCTAACTCTATGTAGAACAGTTTGTCTTCAAAGGGTGTGTTATCATAATTGGTCAAACTATCTCCTGTGCTACATTTGACAGTTACAAGATACTTATCCCATTATTCACTTATATCAGGTGGACTCGATCTGGCGGTATGGACACCACACTGTTGTTGAAATTGTCCGCCGACTCTTGTTGACCAGTCTGATTAATGAGGGGCTCAATTTAGCATTAAGTTCTGGCATTCAACATGCGGTCCATTCAGTTCGGCTAATGGGTCTTCTTTTGTGGCCGCCCACTCCAACTTCAGCAGGTTGTTACATGACAGGTCTAGTACAGACTCCACCCTGTCATTTACAAGCGTCCGCCGGCTTCCTACGGTTGGTCTTGTCCTCCACCAACTCACCGGCATCTTAGAAATCTTTTAGGGAAATTGGAAACATCGCCATATCTTTTGAACATGAACGTTTCTCCTTGCTGCTGGTTACATTACCAACTGTTGTTTCTAACGAGTGGCAATGCGGAAGCCTAGCCTATTGCAGAAAATTACAGATTTTGCAGAAGTATACCACAGTGAACACAGACGAGCATCTGCATGCCCTATTTGTTATTCAGTTGAGCGGCATTCGACTAACAAGTGTCCAATTTCTAAGTCTCCGTACCACAGGTTTTTAGTGAGGTCCTTTTGAAAAGAAGCAGTGTATTTGAGTTTCGCTTGCGTTAGAGGCTGTCCGTAGTGCATGTTTTTGCCACGCTCAGCCGTAAGCGAATGTGGTTGGGCGTTCAAATATGATAATATGGTCGCACCTTCTGTGAAGTCAGTGACGCATTGTGCAACACGGTCGCCACATGAAAACGTGACCGAAATTCAGTAACCCTAACAGTGGCACGGGTGGGGTATGCACTGCTGACGACCTCCAACGGTTGCGAAATCCGACTATGTTGGTGCTTTTTGTTGGAAAGGATGACCAAAAGTTCTTTGGGCAACGATAGCTGTAATCAGCTGTAAGTGATGTTCAGTTTATAGAAAACAGCTGCATCTAACTCATTAAGGTTTTAAATATCTACCTACAATGTGATTAGTGTTCTTCCGATAAAGATGTTGAAGTTAGCAATCACTCTGTATCCCTCACCCACATCGTTGTACATGCGTGCTTTCCATGGATTGATCGCAAAATTGCTCAGTTTCTTACAATTTCGAACGTCAGGTAGCCACGCAACACGATTGTAACTACGCAATCCCTTCTGCTGTTACCAACTTTGGCGGACAGTTCGGTGATCCCTTTTGGGGCATCATAATAAACGGTTTTCGCTAGCCTACTAAATCTTCAACAAGTTTTGACTTTTGCTGCCCCGGCTAGAAAATTGGGAGTGACAGCATGCAACACCCACGTAAAGTGGACGTCTAGGTCCGGCGTCCAAACTGCCATTAAATACCGTTCATCTCCCTTCTGAAAATTTTGTCACGTAGGGAATTTCTTTGGTTTTGTGTACAAATCCATAGGTCTACAGGCTAAAGAAATACTGAAAGCATGCATATGTTAGTGCGACTGGGAAAACTGTTAAATAAGTTGGAATGTCTTATAATGTGTACCTGCGTGTAAGTCTGCTGACTACCAGGACCTACACGGACGTTCACACTTTCATCTATCGATCAGGCACATTGATTTTCTCTTGCCTACATGAGCGATGCTAACAGTAAACTACGGTGCTTCCATTCATACGTGTTTGTCCCTCTAAAAAGGCAGCACTGATTTTGTTTGTTCATGAGTTCCGGATATAATTTGTGGATGTTCAACAGAGCATAACAGCATCACAGGTAACATCTAAAACAAAGTGTAGTGAGCATGCATTTGACTAAGCATTCAGTAGACGGTATCGATGAAAACTAGTACCGACAGAAATAAATGTAGTTCACAAGTGATAGTTTTTATGAAAGCAATATAGATTCTTTGGGGTTTTGAGCGGCGAAAAACGTCAGAATGACATCCCACTGGACACTATGACTATTGTACTCAGCAAATCACTAGAATTTGTTACTCTGTAGTTTACCTACTGAATTTGTTTTATCTGTACAACCTCTTTGCCTTCAAAGATACAGCAGAAAAACACTTCGATGTTGCTTTGAACTATACGCACCTACTGTTCTGTAATTATGATGCAACCTGAACAAACTGTACATCAAACCATAACTTCGAACATATCCGACACTGTCCACCGCCGACCGATCGCAGTGCATACCTGAACAAATAAATGACGTCAACAATCACATCGATGTACCCACAATTTTGCACCCAATCTATCACTTTCCAAGGATTCAACCAACATATTTCCAAAACAGTGTTGTAACGTTCATTCACCGGACACCATCAGCTTGGTGATGCCCACGCTATAGGTAAAAATACATTTACCATTTCTGATCACATCACCTTATCTTTCTTCCTGATATGGAATCGTTAATATGTTTGTGCAAATTCACGAGTTTGTACACCCCTAACGTACTGGTGTCATAAATTGACAAGAAATTATCGTAATCGTGCCCGTCAACATACCATTTGTTCTTGTTTGTTGATTCAACAACCTAGATTTCTTCATTTTAGCGAAGTACACAGAACTTCAAATTCTAAAAAAAAAAACTGATTTGAAGGAGAGATTTGTTTGGTATATTTTTCACTAGACAACATAATGAGTTATAAGCACGGATGTGTGAATGTCCCCGAGGTTAGTAAAGGTCGGGCAAACCTCGTTCCCAGTGTGAACAGAAACTGTCTGTTTTTGAAGTGTAGATTTAGGAGTAGGGTTTGACAATATTCACTATTAGGTAAACATGAAATGATGCTGTCTAAAAGAGTTTAGCTAACAGTAGCATAATCGAATGATCATTGTACAACGTTAAGTGATATTGCGGTAGCTACATTGGTTTTCCAACTTGGAAGTTGGCGATAATTAATGGCACTAATTATTGGCGGATGTGAACCAATCGATGAGGACTGGAAGGTAACTGCCTTTTTGAGGTGGTGTTAGAATGTTGGCATCATCAAAGGTTAACCAATTGTGGGGCTCCTGATCATTTTTGTTTCTTAGGAAGGCATAAACTCGTATCCTGATCAATGCAATTTCTACACGAAGCACGTGGTGAGTCACGGCCATTCAACGTACACGAAATGAGGTAGTGTAGTGAACCTGTTATATGCGAAGGAATGGATACCTCTTCTCTTCTCCAAATTCATAAATCGAAAAAGAAGACGAAGGTCGACGCTGTGAACATCTGATCTTCAATTTTGCTTCAAAATTTGGTCGAATCCACACGATCCGTTCATCATCTCGATGTGAACTAAGACTTCCCCAGTAAAAGATCAAACCTATGAATAGCGGTAACATCCTGTGACCACTGCGTACGAGTTACACTGTAGATGTTTGATCATTTGCCTCCTACAAACAGTCTTCTTTTATTATGGTGCTAAGTGAATCTCGATTTGTTTCTGTGCTTGGTTCAAATCCAAATGCTGTAGCGCCACATTCGGATCCTCGTGATTCCGTCTCTTGTTGCTTACTTGTCTTTCTGTCAACAATGATAAACGTAAGCACGCCAGGATCCAACTCTCAGGTTATGAAGTGTTGTCACAATGTAAATAACAATGTCGACAAATCACCAATTCCACGTAGAGACTGGCCGTAAATAAGCAGACTCCACTTCGGGGTTATCAAAAGGCACTTGTATTCTGCACTGGTAATTGTGCTCAATCGACCCTTTCCATAATGACGTCTGGCATGGTTATGCTTTCCAAACAATGTAACCTTCAGAAGGATAGTTTACTTGCTAAAAGTGAGCACTAAGTTGGCTGAATCGCCCTTCCGGCTACTCATTTGCTTATGTGGCTGTATAGTCGTCTTTCTGCAGCCTTTTTAGTTCCAAATGACGAATACTTCCCATATGAACTAAGGACAGTGTTGATTCCAGGTGCGGTCGAGATCTGTTGTGATGAGAATCATAAGACAGTGTGTACGCAAATTCATGTATCAAGTGAATGTCGAACTAGATGCAGTGGTCATGATTTTCAAAGAAAAACCTATTAAAAGCCTAGCCACCTTGTAGATTCTTAACTCAAAGCAGCACAGTAACCAGTCATGAATTAGGTCCATGCCTGAGACCACGCTGTCGTTGAAGTGCAATAGCATGAATAGTCAATAAACGTTCAGCGAATCATACAAGTACACCAAAATCGGCTGACCGGTTCGCAAGTTGCTGCTTCTCTGTCAGACCTGCTGCAAAGTCATTTTGCCTACATCGGTTCTATTTGGTTTCACAGTTCACGTTCGCTAATCTTGCATTGGACGAAGAAGATTGGGTCGTATGAGTTTCGCTAATTTTTGTACCGACTCCCTGTTTGCATTAGTAGCGTTGATGAACAGGATTATCTTGGCAAACACAAAAGTTACGTGTTCATGCGTTTTGGTACGCCATCATTCATTATCTGCCCAAGGCCAGTGTCCTTTCGCGCAATGACACCATCAGCATCTGATTGAAGTGCGCCTATACGGATTAATATACGGCATTCGAAAGTCCTTGCAAAATGTCAGCGACGGTCAGACAATATATGAAAATGCGGACGTTCTATTCAGGCTGCAACTAGAGAAGAATGCAGGCGGAAGAGTCCAGTTCGTACTTTGGACAGACTATGGAAGCCCTGTGCCATTTCAGCGTCAAGCCAGATTCAAAAACAGGATGGTTCCAACGGATCCACCAAACACGCGGTGTCAAACAAATAAAGGGGGACTGTTACATTTCTGAAGATTTGATGTAGTTCCAAGGCTTTCCTTTTGAACAAAAATCAATCGTAGCGGATTACCAAGGGCGATTAAAGAAGGCCTACTGATGCAGCATGAAATTGTGTTCTGTGAGCTTAGCTCATTGTTGCTTTACCATACTAGTGACCGATCGAAGACTCTGCTGCCCACTTTTGGATAACGCCCCTGAGCAGGATAGGTTCATGAAAATGAAACCTAATTTGAGCTGTACTTTCTATCATCTTGCCGGTGTGACATACGATAGTTGACGTTAATGTGATGAACAAAACTTACAGTACACTAACACCGTAGTTGTTCAGTTAAATAGTACAGAAGTACAGGTTGCTAGGTTTCAGTCTGCTAAAGTTGAAGGCATGCTTGTAGAAACTTCAAACCTTATGATGTGACTAGAAAAGGTTTTCGCGGTAATCCCAGGTTCCAGGATGAACGTTTGCAGGGCAAAACGCAATTTCAGGTTCACCAATCGTAACGGCATGACTGTAACCAATTGAGTGTGCTGATTGCCCTGATGCTGTTAATCCGTTAACTACCAACCAGGAAGGCTTTCCACCATTCACACAGTTGAAAAACACGTGATTGGTACAACGTTGTTATACACCGTCTAGCCAGTCGCGTTACGTATTAGTAGCTGTGAAGGAATTCGCGGCTCAGAACATGGTCCAAATCGTTTCCACAGGTCTTATATCTCTACTGCGTCAAGGCTAACACTGGTGTTAGTCCCACGACTTCGACTACCAAAGCATTGTCAATAGTTCTCAGCTCACTCTCTGAACTTGTACTAATGTGATTAGTATGGAAAACAACAATGTTTAGTGGAACTTAATCAGACAGTTTTACGATTGCAAAACGAAGTTTTATGCGGTTTGAAGATCGAACATGAACAGAATCTTTTATCTGGACATGTTCATCAGAGAAAAGTTGGAACAACCAACACTAGAAATTACTGACATTTTCTATCCAATAAAAATCCAATAAAAAATATCCAATAAAAATATCCAATAAAAATTGATGTGAATCACAACCTAGAAGGAGCTACACAATGGTCAAAACTGTATCGAAATCAGATCAGAATGGTGAATGGTGTGATCGGTTACTTAGGCTGTTGAACCAAGCGTTATTTTGTTGAAAGCCAGTCTGTCAGGGTCATATGAGTAGAACGTGCAAGGTACGCATACAAGCAATTAATATTCTGAACATTCGCCTCCACAGAGGAGTGTAATTTACGCATTCCGGTGCCCCACAAGTTGTCAATGAGGAAGGTCAACCCATTAGTCAATGGAGCCAAATTTTTTTTGAACAGTGCATTACATAAATTGACGACACAGACAATGGATCAGACCTGTAGCTGAAGGTTGTCAGTTAGGGAAGGTTGGCTATGACTAGCGGATGAAAGCAGACCCACTCAAATCTGTGAGGGTTCCTTCGAGGCCTTCACTGCAAATTGTAGGAATTCATCTGAACCCTATGTCTATCAAACTAGTGCAAATTTCGATCCGGATGAGGATTAACACTATTGATGAGGTCTAATAGCAACGAAATTCGAGCCTAGTGTTCCTTTTCAAAGTGCACTAACCTAGCGGCCTACCTGAACCCTAGAACTTTTAATCTATTTCATGTTGTAGAACACAGATTAAGTGTGTAACAGTTCGTCAAAAATATCTTTGATTGATGCTATGAACAGCTGCGCTGTACGGATAAGCTGCGCTTATGGATACGAGTAAATGAGTGTCGTCAAGGTAGCAATCAACAGAATTTCGGTGTTGCCTGTACAAGATTTCGTGTTCCTCAAAGTTGAGGGACAGTTTATGTTCTATGGATATAGTGTACCACACTTCAAGTCCTTCTGTAGGGTTCTCACTTCTTTCGGACACAATACAGCTCGTCAGATTTTCTCGATAAGGTTCACCAGAATGAGTAACCTCACAATTCGAGGTAATTCACAAATAAACAGAACGAGTAATAGCTCATTTAGGATAGTTGCTTGCTGAATACAGCTGCTGGAGTTGAACAAATCCGATGATTGTCTATTCACCTTGAACCCACGTTCCATTAAATACCCCTTTAGCCACTTGCATAAACGCTCATCAAGAGCAAAGCTGCGTTGCCTTTGTAGTAGAATGGAGTGATCACTTTTCAAAATCTGGAAATAAGCATGGGAATTTACATCACTGGGCAGTCTTACGTCGACGGCCTTCGTCTAAAGGTCGGGAACGGTCAGTGAGATCCAGGTGTGTGACTGACCCTCATCGACATCATGATGCCTCATAATGATGAATTGGCGATAAGCCAACTTTATTCGAAGACAGTCACTTAGTAAAATTTCCAATACCTAAAAAAACCTATTGCGCGATGGCTTGCAGTGGCTTCTATAAACATCTTCAACATTAATTGGGGTGGCAAACTTTTTAGGCTTCTGATAGCAAAGCTTTCCATGACAGTTGAAGAATTCAAAACCGGTCCGATTGATTTTCGAAACAGTGGACTCTGCAACTCGTTTCTATCTGGAGACATTGAGAACTGAGGCACATTGTGAGCTAGAGAATCACTCGTGATATTCATCTGTATACAGTTGTGGATTGCCTAATTCAGATGTTGATGGTATCTATGTCTGTACAGGTAAATGAGTATTGCCAACGATTCTCGCTGTTCTTGAGGATGCAGTTGTGTTGTCTTCTCTCTAGTCTTGAAACCGGACCTGAGAAAGCCTCTACGGTCCGATTAGTAGGCTACGTGCTACATAGAAGTTATGCGGTGTAACGGTTGCTGGGATGTTTCAGTATGATCACCCAGTTTTTCTAAGTGGTATCAATTTCGATTTGTGAATATGTGGTATCTATTTCATATGTTTTTTGTGATTCAGGTTCATTTACGGTATTCATGTACCTTACATCTTCACAATTGTTTGGCTTGTTAAATTTCAAACCTGCGGTATTTATCATTGCATCTCATCTGACTCTCAGGGCTATGTCTATGTTTCCCAACTTCAGCGATAGTCGGGCTGCCTTGCTGATATTCCCATAAGATTTGTGACAACGTGTGTACAAATTTCCTGTGCTTTGTAAATCTTTTTTCGGAATTCCTTGGCAGCTCACGCGCATGGTTATTTTGTTTACGCTACATTGTCTTTCTGGAACGCAAGTGTTTCCTTGCGGATTTCCAGTCTTTCGGTTCATAAAATGGTCTTACCAGGATGAAAGCCACAACTTGATTCAGTTGTGCAGCACCAGTCAGTAGTAGTGTGATGAGTATGGGGAACTACAAATCAGCAAGATTATCCAGCAAAAACTCAGCAACATTGACACATTGGACTAACCGGCATATACCTTGTTTATGTGTGTGACATCGTTGAATTCATCACTTCGCTTAATAAGCGAACGTGTAGGGGTTTGAATGACCTCATTCAAAACTGACGGGTTGCTGGGTCGTCAACCGAATCACCATGGTAAACTTATCACCCCCATCTCCTTAAGTAACTTGTTGAACTCTTTATGTATGCATCCAAGTCAATTGCCTATCTAACACGTCGCATCCAATGTGCAACGGTGATAACATTTTGTCCTAAATTTTAATGAATAATGTAGACTATTAAAGCGGCTGTGTTTATTTGATCAACGCCCGGCGTAGTCTCTGATGTAGAACGTTCGACATGGTCAACCATTCCAACTCTATCAGCAGCGTTAGTGTTGATGCCAACAATGCCTTGATTTGCTAATTGTTTGGAATAACTTTTGGTGGCCATTGCTGCCGCAACCATTTAGACTTTGTTATAAATTTATGTGCGAAGCATCAAGAAGAATGACGGATCAGTGATATGCAGTATACTAAACAACACATCCTGTCTTGACGCCACCACATGAACTAGATGATATACCACTCCACGGTGACGATTTTGGACTTCGAGGCTTCTACAGCATTATCCAGTAAACGAATTACAACCTAAGAACAGTTTTCACATCAACCTATTTAACCGTCACACCCTGCAAAATTCTAATGTTTCCATGGGTGATTGTATTGTTCAGAATCCTTTCTACTGTGCTATCCGAAATTTAATAAGTTCTAACATTGTCTTATGCGGTATTATGGTTCACATATATTCAGTACACTGTTACTTACGTGTCACGTATATATTTTGATTAGTGTTATTCATCTTCTGTTTATAAGTGACTTTGGCTCTAACAGTCGGCGAGACCCCCAACGTGATCTTTACTCTCTAGAGTGCTTAAACTAGTGAGCTCTCTCTATTAACAGAACACCCCTGCCTGTTTGCTGTTCAGCTTCCTTGCAGCAGCTATCCACATTTTGTCATTAGTGCCTGAGGCACTCTTTTTGAGTTCGATGCCATTTTTAGTATGCGGTGTGTAGAACGTACATAACTTTTTATTATCTGTATTCATATTTCCAATACTGTTATCTACATATATTTAGATACGCTCCTATGAACGTTTATTTAGTGTCAGCAGCCAGCATCTTTATTCCGTATCGCGATAATCCAACGTCCTGTTTTATGTACCGAACACCCAAATCGGTATGAACAACGTGTTCTCCTATCATGAATCTGAACTGTTCATCTTATTTCGTCGATGTCTTCATTAATCCATCTGCAAATGTATACCACCTACACCATCTAACCTCACTGTGTTTTTTGCAAATCTCGTTCTTACTGAAATCCCATATGTACGTTTCCGTCTCTCTGAGTATCATCCTAATTACTAATCGTCTCGAAGCCTAATTGGTTCCTTCCAAGCTGTGTCATTTTTGCCCTCTCAAAAATTTCTGTCAGCCTAGTCTTCTCACATAGGAGGACAGTAACATTATCACAAGGAACAATGTAACTTGTATTTTTTTTGACTTATGGTTAGTTTTAATTCGCTCTCCGCACGCCGTTTGGTCCACTCTCATCCACCCTAAGTGCACGATTCGAGCACGAATCAATGTCCACTGTTACATTTGTATTTCGAAGCGCATTTGTTGTAAGTAGCCTGTACCTCCAAAAAATCGGAATGGAATGTGAATGCACATTGGTACACACGGACCATGCCAGACCGCCTGAAAGGCTCGAGTGACGCTTTCGCCCATTCCACAACTGATCGACTGATCAATCGGCTAGCTTTTATTAGTCTCTCTTCGCATGTGGCATCTGCACCAAAGCACATCTGGTATCCAAATTGTCTGTCCATGTTGGAAGTGTGCACACCAGCGAAATCCTCTTCACCACTTAATAACAAATCGTACTGATTTGTCCGTACATAGCAGTGGGCGTTGTCAGACGTCCCTACGATCAGTTTGGTCGGCTGACACGTCTAACTGTTATCGGCCAGAGATTTGATTGGAACCCAAGCTAAGAGAAATGCCAAAGCTCAGTGAGTGATCGATCGATCAGCCGTGATACGTAAGAAGTTGTTTAACAAATCCGTCCGAAATCTCGACCCTTGAGTGACAACTGCGCTTGTTTTGGTTTTGTTAACGTATGTTAACACCACGCTCCGAATGCGTACTTTTTCAACAAAGCAGAACACATATGATTTGCAATACACATTCGCTTACATTTATGACCTTCTAGTTTTGTTGGCGATTACTTAGCAGGATTCCGGGTTAATTCCATTGTTCTTATTTACTAGCCGACTCAGTTACACAGAAAGCTGTCTGTCACGAGCCAGACCCATGGAGCTGACGGCTAAGCGCATAACTGATTCACCTCGTGATGTGAAGTTTTGAAATTTCGATGCCTCACTCACTCTGTCCTCACCTGATTAGTCCACACAAGGGACAAAAAAGTCGCCGAGTGTTCTTTTGAGGATGATTGTCAAGAATCATCATAAATACCTGCTTCAAAAAGTGAATACAATTGTAGATGGATCTAGGTGTACTAGTTCATCTAGTAATTAGTACACGTTCTTTTCCAGCTCATTTGAGTTTGCCATATACTCTGTTCAGCAAACCAGTTTTTACAAGATCTTTCTCAAATGGTAAGCGTTCGCTTGGGTGAGTATGGCCAATTTGGACTATAGCTGCCGGTTAGTTGTTCAAATTGTTGGCGCTGTTCGGGCCGAGATGGCTGTTTAGCTTGCAAACGTTTTATTGTCATTCCATTCTGGTGGTTGAAAAATCTTGTTATTTTAATTTGAACCTCATTCAAATTTAATCATATTCGTCACATCCAGACTGACTTTTTGATTAATCTGCATAGAATATAATCATTAAGTTAGAATTCGGCCTTTGTTTGGGCTTATCATTAGACCCGTTGGGCAAGGTATTAGATGGCTGATGTGCAGTCGGGGACCCGGTTGATTCCAATTCGGTCTTCATTCTCATTTGGAAACAATTCGAAGAGCTTTTTATCCAGGCACTTTCAAATCCTAACCCCGGCAAAGATATACACTACTGATGAGGTCAAACAAGAACCAGAACTGAGTCTAGTGCTTCTTTTCGAATGAGGATGGTATGAAAGCCAATCTTATTACGGAAACTGCGATTAAACATGAGTGAGATTCACATTAAAATCAAATACGTCTCCGAATACCAACCAGTATTCCAGCTGCTTCCATAGGTGCATACTGTATTTATGCGAACAAACAACCCAACTGTACACAGTTCTCTGTAGTCAGTTCTATCAACGAAATTCTTCCGTGGAGCTCGTTGGTTAGCTGGAGTATTCACAGCATTCAGCCGTCAACATACTTTGGACGAGTCGACTGTCTGGAGAGTTTACCCAGGTCACACTCCATTCTTATACGAGAACGTCCACATACTCGTAGTTATATGTACACATGACAACGTCGGTAAGCGCACTTGCGCATGAGTGTTTCACTAGACCTCATCCGTATACCGTGTTTGTCTGTAAACTAAAAGTCCCATCAACTTAAATGGACTGTACAGTCAGCCCTTGAACATTACCTTAACTGTACATTTCCCCTATAAATGTTACTTAGTATATATCAGTCTACGCCGCGCGAGTCATATTGGGCCGTTATTTTTCTACAAACGTTAACAGCGACTGAACGCTGGTGGTCATAGACGCATGTGGTAGTACAGCTGGGCATAAAGTGAGCCTAATTAATGGTTTCCCTGGCAGGCGGATTCACGTGATCTAACCAGTACCGGACACACATGGGAAGTTGCAGAAAAGATTGACTGAGGTAATTTATTGCCTAATTTGACAGAACCGAAACTCACTCGTGTGAAAACATATTGGTTGAGGGAATGCCATAAAAATGTGTTGGTGACCACGACAGGTGGTGTAGCATAAGCTACCATACGGAGACTGTACTGTTAGATGTAGTTACTAGTATCGTGCTTTTATTTTTCGTGTTTTCATCAGGAGCAGTGAAGCAAGAACCTTAAGGCGCAAAAAAGTGAACAGATTACACGACCATCTGGATGCAATCGATCAACTAAAAGGCGAATGAACCGACAAACCCATTTCGTATCAGCGTAGGCGAATATGTTGCTAATAAAGGAAGACCTAACCGGTTGTAAGAACCATCAAAATGGGTGTGGAAAAGTGATTGCCACTCACGACTGATTGCAGCGTTTTCATTTGCCTGAATTTTCAGATGACCCAAGTCTGTTAGTGGCACCACAATTAAATTTCTGACGCTAATCATTAGTAGTAGTAGTGGTAGTAGTAGTAGTAGTAGTAGTAGTAGTAGTATTCGGCGCGCTGAACCACCTCCTCGTGGTGCCGACTGGGCGGTCTTGGTGTAATCCTTGACTGGCTAAGCGTTCAGCAACTCCACGTAGGACCAACCATCCTACCTGGTTCCAAGGTACTGGTTACAATCGATCAATACTATGAACTTACCGCCAGCACCTCCGTGCAGGCTTCAGATTGTGACCGAATTTACAAATCGAACGCCGGCTTGTCGAAGCATACTCGCAGGAATGATCGAGAGCAAGAATTAGAGGGCCTGCATGCCACAGTCTTTGTCTGCGCCGACTATGATCGCACCTTTTCAACCAAAATCGATCTCAGTCAACAGAGAAGGCATGTTCATCCATTCGAACGCAACCGTGAGAATCTCAATCACATGAAATCCGCCGGAGCAAATTGGTCTCAGCAAGAATCGGCTTTCCTTCTCAAGTATGCCGATGCGCTGGCCCCGCCGTGCCATACTCGACGCGAACTCCATAATCGGCTCCTGCCACTTTTCCCAGGTCGTGCTGTGGAGAGCATTCGGACGCGTCTGTGTGTAGAATTGAGAGGAATCCTGTCCCCATTGCCA